>CAXKVX010001243.1:0-163396 GCA_964058865.1 Eleocharis quinqueflora | reverse complement strand
GGCAGTTCGGGATTTGAAATAGATTTCTTTTGTCCCAGAATACCTCTGTGAATATATTTTTAGCTAGGTTCTAGTTAAGAAATTAGTATAACTAGTTCACGGGGTTTAATTAGAAGCATGTTAATTTTGTACAAAAATGAAGGAATAAAAATTTAATTGCAAAATAGGAGGCTACTTGTACCGACATTTGAATTAAGGAAAAAAAGCATTACAGAAAATTAACAAGGTTTATTGTTGCCATAGATTTCAACAAATAAATTACACAAAAATCGGTTATTGCAAAGAAAAATAAAAAATTGACACCAAATTCAGTACAGACAATTTTTTCTAAGATGTTCTAATTTACGATTGAATAGCTAACTACAAAATTAAATTGCTTAATTAACATAAACATACATATGATTTTTATAAAAACCTAAATTAATTTGCACTAGTCTAGACCTAGATTTGGCCAGATTTCATACTTGACAGGGGTCGCTCGCTCGTGCTCTCGGGTTGCGGCGTCACAGTCTCATCTTCAAGTGGGCTTGCTAGATTGCATAACCATTCCTGGAAAATGGCATCAACATCTGCACGGAGGTGATCAGCATAGACAAGATCGAACTTGCCATACGGCGGGGTACGAATTTCCTCGAGCGTATTGTAGTGATACTCGATCCCTCTGCCGTCAGCTTCTCTGTTTAATTCTACGAGTTCCGGCACTGGGGACAGGGGTCGCTCGCTCTTGATCTCGGGCTGCGACGTCACAATCTCATCATGAAGTGAGCTTTCTAGATTGTATAACCTTTCGACATTAACATCATAGTAGATGTCTGCATAGACAGAATCAAACTCGCAGATCAGCGGGGTACAAATCTCCTCGAGCGTCTTGCAGCCAGACACGATCCTTCCTTCAGATTTCCTGTTCAATTCTACGAGTTCCGGAATTGGGCCACATGCTTCCACGTCATTTGCGTGAAGCCAGATGAGGAGGTGTTTCATATCCGCCTCGTCAGGGCAATCAACGGCTGCTCCCTTCTCCCTCTCATTTGCTGTCTGGTGCAATTTCCGTTTCTTATGACGTGGTCTCCTCTCTTCATCCTCTTCCATCTCCCGTTGATCAGGACAGTATCTATGCATCGAAATTCCTTCACAAAATACCATCTTGTCACCGCCGTAGTACCCTTCTTCTTCATCTTCGAGCGGGGCCAACCTGAATCGCTTCCGGCCGGTGAAGCCGGGTGGAGAATCATAGTATCTGTCCGGCTCATTTGCAAATCTCCTCCTTGTTTTCGCACCCATTTTGTTAGTAGAGATTGGTAAGAGAGAATTAAAGTGAAAGAGATCGAGCTAATAGTAATAAGATGGTGGAAGACAGAAAATGTAACGGCAGTACAGAGTAGGGTTTATGTTTTAGAGTCGCGCTTGGATATTTTATATATATATATATATATATATATATATATATATATACTAGTATACTACACAACAAGTGGGGAGAGAAAGTATGTCGACTATCGGTTGTGAGTTTATGTGTCTATCCATGTGACTATCTATGTAACAGAAAAATTTCTATTGATTAGTTTCTAAATCACGGGTCATATCTGCTCTTGATACGGAAACTGCAGACCGTTTTCCACATTTAACTTTTCAATATCTAAGTTTAGGAAGGGACTTGCTTGGCCTTGGCGTGTACACCAATACTATTTTTAAAAGAATACAGAATTTCCGATTTCTATTTGTAGTTTAACTACATTAAAACAGGGCTTCAAATTTTAATTCCTATTTTAATCTATTTTCACTGCGCATCAGTCCTAAATTGGTCAAATAACGAAACAATTGTCCCCTTTTATATTTTTCTGGTGCTGACATAGGGTATACATTTTTTGAGAAAACAATGTTTGTAATTTCACGCTTCCTTTTTGCAAGTGATATTTGGATAAGCCAAGATCTACAGATAATTTCATCAATTGAGAATAGATAATTTTAAGTGAATTTTTTTATTTAATATTTATTTATAAATCAGAACATGAAGTTTTTAATTTTTTGTACAGGTTATATGCGATGTTGTTATAAACAATTTTAATTTTGACAATTTGCAAAAAAAAAAAAAATTTACATATTTTTGGTTGAAATATTGTACAAGATGATATACTTGAGATTGCCCAAAAAAAAACCATAAAAATCAAGAACAAGATAAAATAATTGATTTATGAACTAATTAATGATTTAGTAAAATTGTGGTTAAAATCCAAATGAATTTTGCATTTAGCAGAGCAACAATTGCAACGGTTTTATACACTGTTAACAATGCATAAGAAATTCACAGGAATATAAACCATCCGTTGGAATAAGCAGTTATCAATGAATAAAATTGATATTTTAAACTATCCGTGGATTATTGTTGCTAACTGTTGACAATGTTTTAGTCAACTGAAAAAAAAATTCGGATGAGCCAATCAGGGCTGAGGAAACCCATCAAATTTTCGACAGTTTTGGTAAGTGTTTGGATTGAGGATTTAGAAAAACAAAACAGCTTAATCGATCATGGTCTCATGGATCAAGGCAAACTGATTGAGAAATGATATTATAATAATAATAATAATCTCAGAAGATTCATATTGAAATGTGTAACAAATAAGCTAGCAATCACAATAAAATTATATAACTATATTAGTATCTAGCATGTGGCCAAAATATAATTAGGTAACATATTATGTAATCTCTTATTATGAAAATTAGTCAACAGCTAATAGAGTAGAATAGACTATAAATATACATGTATGTATAGAAAACTTCTAAATCAAAATTCAATATACATATATTGTTTGTCCTCTTTCTATTCAAATTTCAACATGATATCAGAATAGAAATAATAATGCATCTACATTTCGCAAAATCCAAACTTTACCAATTTTTTATCCGCTGTTGGCATCTAAAAATGTATCAATTATTAGCATGTAAATAAGAGGAAATAAAGTAAGACAACAAGCATACAAGGCAAACAAGCAAGGATAATAAATGAAGGCCAATTCAATTTCTCCAGAAAATTAGGATTTTAGGATTTTACGTGCAAAAGTGCCAAAATCTCAACAAACCCTGATAAAATGACAAGGAGGTTCACAAAACATTTTTAAGAAATTAACAAGATGTTTATGTGATTGAAAGGGTTATTTGGAGCATAATATATGCAATTTATATGATTGTCATATTATTAAATAATCACATATAACATTGTCAATTTATTCAAAGGTCAAAGCTCAAGAAAAGTTGGTCAAATCGTAAACCAACAAATTCTAAAAAAAAATGTGAACTTTTTGACTTTATTTCAGTTCAAAATTCGACCATCTGAACCTCCAAACAATTCAAAACTGATTTGAATGAATTAAATTCAAATTTTCAAGCATTCAACACCATATGGGTGCAATTTGGGCCTTTATATCAATTTCAAACTTTTATTTGGCTTTGGATGAACTAGGCTCATGTGAACACAATACAACCCGGAGGCCTTGTCAGCCTTTTGGCTCATGTAAACCAAGTCTACAAAAAACAAGGACAAAAATGTCGCTGGATTGTCTCATTAAACATTACAGGTGGGGCCCCTATTGCCAGCCCTTAATCAAATGGTGCTTGTGACTTAAACCCCCGACCTTGTCAGTGACTCATAGCCCCCTTTAATACCGGCTGTCCAAGTTCTAAACCCCTACCCAAACCTAATTAAACAGAAAGAAGAGAGAGAATAAGAACACAACCGTCAGATCTTTGACACGTGTCTATCCAAGGACTCTCTTTCTTCTTATTCTTCTTCTTCTTCTCGATTCAGAACTCGAGATCTCCAATGGGAATATCTCCCTGATTTTTGCGAATCAACATGCAAGCCATATACCAATCAAAAGAGGGGAGTAAGAAGGACATGATGGTATCCTTCGATGAAACTAAGATTCAATGAATAAGGAGAAAGGTCAAGCTCAAACCTGTCGATACCAAATCGAAACTAGCAATCTAAGGCACCAAAGCTCAAAAAAAGATGCTTGGATGACTCATGGGATCACCACGATGCTAGAACTGAGCTTGGTTTGATCTGGAAGCAACTAATTTGGTCAAGGCACTCAAGCTTTTTATCACAGCTACTAACAAGTGGGGACAAGAGTCTGAAGAGCTATGCAGATGCAAATAGGTATCACAACACTCAATTGAGTATGTCTGGAACTTAATTGGGATTAATTTGGAGCTCAATTGCAAAATCCCAAATCTTGAGCTTGAATGGAGCATATAACAGTGAAATGGGGTGTCAACATCAGTTCCAACAGTCTGGGAAGGTTCTACACTCATGCCAAAGCTGCTAAGCTTAGCAAAGGATACTTGAAGGTTCTCTGAGAGCCAATCAAATCGAAGCACAAGAGTTGAGGTTGAGTTGGAAATATTTGAGAGCACCAGTCCTTTAAATCAAAGGCCAAGATCAAAGATGCTCTCTACAACTTCTAGAAGGTTAAGAGCACCTAAATAACAGAATTAGATCCACTTGACACTTGAAAACTCAAGTTGTAACATAAAATACTATACAAGATCAAATTAGAAGAACAAAAAGAAATGTAATAGAAAATCAAATATAAATAGGAATTCAATGTGAGGCTGAATGATGAGCCTACAAATACCCATGTAATCTTCAAAGAAAATACCTTTCTTTCTCTGTTCAAATTGTAGAGGTGATCGAAATTGCTTGACACTTGCTAAGTCTTTCACTTCTACCTAATACATCATCTAAACAAGTGAGTGGTGTTGAATTTGGCAAAGAATAGACCATTTTTATTTGCTTTTCTTTATGAATTGTGTAAATTGCTTGCTTATGAAATAAAAAAGACATTAAAGTCCCGGCGAGCGTAACCGAAGTTGCTACAAAAATATTAAGTATGATAGCATTTTTCTATTTTTGGCTTGCAACTTCGGCTATGCTCATCGAGACTGTAATTAGTTTTTTATCGTCACAAGTCATTGTGCTGTAGATTCTGAGTCTACTTCCATTGCATTGAGTTTGATTTGTGATCGGAGAAACGAGCGATTCAAAATTGAATCTGACGCAAACTCGTATATAAAAAAATACTAATTAATACATAAGTTGAAGATGATGCCAAATTTGAGATGCACATTTCTTCAATCACAAATCAGACACAATGCGATGAAAGTATACTCGAATATCTACAACGCGATGATTTGTGACGATAAAAGAAACCAATCCTGACGAGCGTAATCGAAGTTACTACAAAAATAGAAAAAATGGTAATCATACTTAATATTTTTTGTAGCAACTTTGGCTACACTCGTCGGGACTATAATTAGTTTTTTTAACGTCGCGAGCTATCGACCTATAGATATCCGACTATACTTCCATCGCGTCAAGTCTAATTTTCGATCGGAGGAATGTGCATTTCAAATTTGGCTCCATCTTCAATATTGTCTTAATTATTATTTTTTTATCACGAGTTTTCGTCAGACTAAATTGTGAATCGCTCGCTTATTTGATCACGAATCAGACTCGATGAAAGTAAACTCGAATATGTACAACTAGATTATTTGGGACGATAAAAAAAATATTAATTATAGTTCCAACGAACACAAATGAAGTTGCTACAAAAATTACCTAAATATAATCCAACTTAATTGAATTATTTATATTTTTTTGCTAATAAAAATATTAAAATACTCATGGCACAAAAGACAACAGAAGCCAACAAAAACCAGATTGAAAGCCCAACTCCATGCTTTTGATTCGAAATGCACGAAGTTGGCAATTTCGTGCTTTCAGAAAGGTCGGAGTTGATAACTCCATGCTTTTTTTCGAGCGGTCTCGTCACTCTTTTTTTATTTATAATTTATTTATTAAATTTCTAATATTAAAAAACCGGCATTAAAAGATCGTTTATGAAAATTTTCCCTCGTCGACATTTCACGAAGCCTATCCTCTACTGCACAGCAATAAGGAACACGCCAGATTTTTTGTGCTGTAGACAACAAACGACCCAGATTTGATTCAAGATGATGCGTATTATAAGTTCTAGAAAGTACGAATCTTGATGCATGTTTGCATGTTAAAGATTCAGATTTTCTGCTCTGAATGTGCTGCGTAACAGGAGATCTGGTTTGACATTTCACTCTCTCCACTTTACTTGTCATCCGAATTTTCTAGTCTTATCCTAAGTATCAAAAGTTATAACAAGTTGCCGCCGTCTCATCATTTCGACCCGCTTCACGTAATCCTCAGATAACTTGCCACCGTATATAATATATATAACAATTGTCGCCCCTCCCATTGATAATGATTAATGCATTATGCTATGCATCCTAAACCGGAAGTTGTTTCGTAGAGCAGCTCCATGGGCCTCGCGCTCAGTTGATGTATTCGCATTTCACGAATCGCACAAGTGAACCAGGTCCATGACACAATTCTCCTCTTTTTTACACTGTGCCACCATAGTAAAATCATCGCACAAGTGAACCAGGTCCATGACACAATTCTCCTCTGTTACACTGTGCCACCAAAGTAGAAAATCAAGTCCGACATCGCGCATTCCCTTTTCCTCTTTCCCCTTTCCTCTTTCTATCTCTATATCTCTCTTGTGCGCTTTAATTCGTTCTCTCCTCTTCACTCCACCAAACCTAAGCTAGACGTTGCTGATACCCCTCTCCACTCAGATCCCATATCGACTCACAAGGCTGCTTCCTTTTCAAATTCTTTTCTCCGATCTAGTTTTGATGCTTCACCACCGAAGAAGAGGGATCTAGCGGTGGCGCCGATTCGTCCCCCTGGATCCCGTTGATTGCACCACCGCTGCTAGATCCGGTATATTGGACGGCGTTGATTCGTCTCTTAAAGTCTCAATTTGAGCCGTAATTTCAGTTTTTGCTTTAGTTGCCTTTCTGACATGGAGGGTGGACCCGGGAGTTGGGTTGTGTCGTACACCGGCATGTCAGCTGATAACATAAAGGGTCTTGTACTGGCGCTTTCCTCTAGTTCTTTTATTGGGGCGAGTTTTATTGTGAAGAAGAAGGGGTTGAAGAAGGCTGGTGCATCTGGTATCAGGGCAGGTTTGTGTTTTTTTCTTTTTTTATCTGGTCCTTTACACAATTATTGCCATCTTGGTTCCTTAGTATCGATCTGATAACTATAACTAGTTCCAAACACTTCAGTTCAGTTTTAATGTACTCCTTAATGATGCAGGTGTAACCTTTGTAATTTTTCTTATGCTGTCTTAATTGGAAGATCTGTTATTGATGGTTTATGTGAAATGGCCAGTCATAACATTGTAATATCTAAGAAAAAAGGGCAATACTGGTGCTTATTTGGTTAGTCCGCGTGTTCAGTCAATGAGTCAATTAATGATTTAGTTGTGTGGTTATTTGAATTTGAATAAATTACAAAGGTATACTTCAAATTACAGATGTCATCTCAAGATTTTTTTTCTTTATTTGTAAATTGTGATGCTATCTGGTTTAATTTTAGTGATGGCTGTCTTCTTGTTAAGTATTGAAGGACAGTTAAGTCAAGCCTCATTTCTGTTGGTAGGTGGGAATGATGGTACCAATCTTTGTGTAGTACATTTGTTGAACAAAGTGCTAACTTTTCAAGGTTAAATCAGGAGCTGGTGGCTATTCATACTTGTACGAGCCACTGTGGTGGGCGGGAATGATTGCAAGTGAGTGATCACCTTATACTCTGAAGCTGCTATTTTTTTTGTTAAATGGAAATTGATTTTATAAAGACTAAGTAATAGGCTTGATAAGGATTCTGATATATTTTCAGTGATTGTTGGCGAAATTGCAAACTTTGCGGCATACGCATTTGCTCCTGCTATATTGGTAACTCCTCTGGGTGCGCTCAGCATTATCATCAGGTGCAAAGTCCTAGTTGAATTTTTTAGTGTTTGTTTTATGTTTACCTAGGATTTTGTTTGGTGGGCATTGTATGTATATAACTGATATTGCTCTGATAGTCCACTGTTTTCCTATTGGCGTCCAGTCTGTACTGTTTTTGTTTTCTCTTGGTTTGTTCATCGACTTCGACTGTACAATTCGGAGTAACTAATGATATTTGCTATATTTTTCAGATGATTCTAAATTGAGATTTTTGAGTCAAAGAAAAAATAAAGAGGATCTAAATCTTAATTATGGACCATTATTGTTAATAGGGTGAAGTTGGAGTTAGTTTATGCCAAACCAGAAAATTATGTATGGTATTAATATGTTCAGTTAATTGAGTTTAAATAGACTATTGTGAATTTATTTGCTAATTGCTAGTGATATCCTGCACTAGAAAAATGCAGTGAAGTACAGTGCAAAACATCTTGAAGTGACATGTTGCATAATGAGATGTTCTCTTTATTAAGTTATGACTGATTTTTTTTTCATCCCTGCAGTGCTGCTCTTGCGCATATTATTTTGCGGGAGAGACTACACATATTCGGAATTCTCGGTTGTGTACTCTGTGTTGTTGGATCCACTACCATAGTTCTACATGCACCACAAGAGCGTGCCATTGAGTCTGTTGCAGAAGTTTGGGATCTTGCTACTGAACCAGGTTTTCCACTTTTCCATTATAACAAAGTTAAATTTTTTAGTTTAAAACTTTATAGGCACATTATTTGCATGTTAGTTACTAGGACTGGCATATCTTAGTTTACAATTTACTCCAAATCTTTTGTGCATTTCTGCATTGCTCTGATATGAACATGAGGATTAAATAAGCAAGAAATATTGTTTATTATTATTTTCAATTATCTTACTAATTCTTGTTATTAGTTGCAGATATCGAAAATTGTGAGACTTAATTTTTTGCAAAGTTTGATAAGATTTTTGTGTCATCTACAAAACTCAACAAAGTGAATGAAGAAATACTGCAAAATGTCATAATGTTGCTATTTTTTTTTCCAGCTTTTCTATTCTATGCGGCAGTAGTCCTTGTGGCGGTTTTTATATTAATTTTCTATTTTGTGCCACAATATGGTCAGACTCACATAATGGTTTATATTGGCGTTTGTTCTCTTGTCGGTTCTCTTTCGGTAAGTTTAGATCCTATTTGCTCTTTGTCGTAGTAATTTAAAGTTTGTAACATCTTTTAATCTTTTTTCTTCTTTGAAGTGGAACATCTTTTACTCATTGGCAGCTTATCTTATAATTTGGTAAATTGGCAGGTTATGAGTGTAAAAGCGCTTGGAATCGCATTAAAACTTACGTTTTCTGGGATGAATCAGCTTGTTTATCCCCAGACTTGGATTTTCACAATAGTTGTAATTACATGCATAATTACCCAGATGAACTACCTTAACAAGGTATACTGCAGTTTCGGTGATCCAGATTGTCATTCTACTTGATTTCTGTTAGCTATATGAGTTTTAGACAAGGTTTTAAATAGCGGATAGCGGTTCGTAGCGGTGCATGAGTCATTTAGCATTTAGCGGTATAGTGATGATATAATGGCGATACATCGATTAAAATTACTAATATAACTTACATGAGTATCAATAACTGTCAAATACAAATGCACTGATGCACAAGAGCATAATAACTACCACAAGAAATTGACAAAAAAAACATGCTTATTTCAAAAGTCAAAACAACTAACATTTAAAAATCTTACCGCTATATTTGCTATATCGCCGCTATATCCGTTATATCACCGCTATATCCGCTATATCGGTGATGTTTAAAAAATATCTTGCGCCCAAGCCGAAATTTTTGCTATATCAACGCTATATCGGCGCTATTTAGAACCTTGGTTTTAGATGTAAATCTTTAAATTTTAATGCATTGCTAATCTTTTTTTTTGATAATTTGTAGGCTCTTGATACATTCAACACAGCTGTTGTTTCGCCTATATATTATACGATGTTTACATCCCTTACAATTTTGGCTAGTGTTATCATGTTCAAGGTAACCCTCCTTGTTTTTTTCTTGAATTGTATCTCAATTATATCAAGTGAAAACAGCATAGGATTGCATTGACTTTTAGTTTGTTACATTCCTTGAATTGTATCTTTCATTTTCTTAAAAGAGGGATCCAATGCCCATGCCCATCAGCGCCTATCGTGTCTATTTTTTGTTTCGAGCTTACATTTTAAAATGTAAACCGTTATATGTATTTTAAATCATCTTAAATACATGTCTATGATAAATGATAAAGTTTTAACTTCATTTCAATGACCATCAAGAGAGATGGTTAAATGGTCTAATTTGGACCGTTGATTTTGATAGCTCTTGATGACTATTGAAATAAAATTAAAATGATGCAATATTTTTTTACACGTACAATATGATATATATGAAATATTCGATCAATTAGTTTTAATATTTAAGAATTTTAAAAATATTTAATTAAAATTTAGTTTTGTGGGCACCGATGAGTCACCAAAAATAAGCTACTAGATGTTCGACATTTTACTATTTTGCATAGTAGGAAAAACATTAATATATTGTTTTTCCTTGTTTAATGCAGGATTGGGATAGACAAAACCCAACACAAATTGTAACAGAAATGTGTGGCTTTGTAACCATCCTTTCTGGTACATTTCTTCTTCACAAGACAAAAGACATGGCAGAAGGTATGGTTTGTTACTGCATTTGCATGTTACTTCATAGATTTATCATAGTTGAGGACAATTTTGTTTGTAACTAACACCTACTTTTTGGGGTCATTTGCAAAATAATACTACTAATGGGCTTGAATAACACTACATACGATCTTTTCTTTCTGGGAAATTACTGCACTTTTTTGTGCAGCAGAGAGCTGCATTTAATCAGGACCGTCGGATTAGAAATTGACGCTCGACCGCCATTGATATTATTCAGGGGGGAGTTTTATAGTATTAAATCAGGACCGTTAAACTCTGATCCGACGGTCTAGATTGAAATGATGCTTTCTGCTGCACAAAAAAGTGCAGCAGAAGATTTTGTTTCATCTTGTCCTAAGGGAGGAAAAGGAGAGTTGTGATAGCTTGGCGGCCAATTTAAATTCAATCATTCTGATAAATGAAACCCAAATTTGTTGGATTTCATCTCTAGACTACCCCAACTTGTCTGGGAATAAAGGTTTTGTTGTCCTTGAAGTCTCGATCAGATTTGATTTCTTGCTAAGAAAAATTATCAGACAATGTGAGCAGGTAGGAGACAGCTATTTGGCTGATCAGATATGGCATATCTGATACGGACAACTATTTGACTGATCAGATGTGGCATATCTGATACGAATGAATGGCTTAAATTTACCTGGTTAATGGTCAACAGAAGAGTTGCTGGACCTCTTGTTTTCTGATTGGGTTGATGTAGGACCAAAAGATGAGTCAGAGGAAAGTTTCCAATGAACATATTATAGACTAGCTTCCATCTTAAGGACATTTTGGTCATGATTCTCTCGGTCTTTACCATTTTCCTATGATTGGCCATTCCTTGTGAATAACCTCAGAAGCTTAGTTTGAAGCATGAACAAAAAAATAAAATAAAGGCAATTCAGGTTGCTGTATTGATATTTTTTCTATCTAATTTACTAATCAGGAGGACTTAGTACATCACCAACAATACGGTTGCCGAAACATTCTGACGAGGATGGGTACTTGACAGAAGGCATTCCTCTTAGATCTCCTAGAGCATCACCTTGATCAATTTCTTACCTTTTCCAATTCGGCAATTGTATTTTGCGCTATTGGAGAATACATATTCTTTCATTGGATAATACCGCCGAAAATTTTACAATGTTTTTTTTACGTTGTTAATTTAGGCCCAACAAGTGGTGAGAGTTTTTGTTAGCTCCCCTTTGTATTATTTTAGAGACTGGTAAATCAGGAATTTTGAGGGGTGGGGGGGAGATGCCAGCTGTACTGCTAGTATTACTACGACCTGTAACATAGCATCCATAAGTTCTCCAAAAAAAAAAATAGCAGTTTTCTTGGTAAATTGTGGGATTCTTTCTGAGTTATCAGTTTGAATAAAAGCGAAAAATGCGTCTCCCAAGTTGTTATTCATGTCATCTATATTGTGCAGTTATTTATCCCAAATATATCATATTAATTAAATGGTGACGACTAATTTTATGTTCTGGAGCTGAAGGCTGGGATCAAGACGGATCTAAAATGCAATTGGCCCAAAGTGTGAAAAACTGATAGATGCTTTACTGTGGTTAGTGGCTGGCTTCATAGAAGTGGTCAAGCGGATACGGGATACCTTTCTTCTTTTTAGTTTTTGGAAATAAAATTCTTTAACATTACAGCAAAAACAAGGCAATTCTTCGTATCACCCCAAAAGCAAGAAACCACCAAAAGTTGTTCCATCCGTTCATTACATGCTTTATATAGTTTACATAGTGTTGGTGAAATATTTGTTAACACACTTGCATAATTGCATTTCTCTACGTTATCAGACCTCAATGGCTCACAACGATAAAGAAACGAAGCTCCTGATTGAATCCCAAATCGACTCTGGTTCTGACTCCGACCTCAACTCCGATAACTGCACTGATGAGCGGAGCCTTATGTATATCTTAAACCTAGTTCTCAGCGGCACTGCACGACTCAACATACTACTCCCTACCGCCACCATCCTCAGCTTTACAATCTTTGCCCCTCTCTTCACGAATGATGGCCATTGCAATACCATGAACAAATGGCTGACAATTGTTTTCATCTTGTTTTGTACTGTCTCTTGTATTTTCTTCTCACTGACAGACAGCTTCCGCTCCCGTTCTGGACGCCGTCTATACTACGGAATTGCCACATTAAAAGGAATATGGACGTTCAATGCTAGGCTGAGGAGAAAGAGAATTGAAAAATTGGAGGATTACAGGTTGAGGTGGATGGATCTGTTCCATGCAATGCTCTCTCTAGTAGCATTCGGGACATTCGCAGCATCTCATCACGATGTGGTGGCATGTTATTACCCCAGTGCTCCAAGAAAGGTGATAAACTCTGCACCGTTGGTGGTAGGCTTTGTGGTGAGCGTGTTGTTTGTTTTATTTCCGACGCGGCGAAGAGGAATTGGATACCCATTTTTGCTGCGAAGTGATCTACTTCATGCACGACATTAGGATAAAAGAAAATTAATAGAATGTAGTTTGCTGCTTGAACTGAAGTTTGTAATTGGCAGTTAAAATATAAAAAAAAATTCACTTTATTTTTTTTTCCGGCCCCAAAGCAGACCGCTGCAGGGAGCTCTACATGTTTATATTGACTCCTTTTAGTTTCCTTGCTCTGGTCATTTTTATGAATTTTGTTCATAAGCTCATCCCCTCCTAACCTTCCAGAAAGGATTGACATGCGACAATTTTTTGTTCCAAAGCACTTCCACTTATATGAAAATTGACATACAACAGTTTTTTAGGAAAACTATGTATGCGATAATTTTTTTCTATTTTGATTATTTTTAAGAAGGGAGCTGATAGACGTATACGCTTCATTAATACATAATCGATGCATGCGTCAACGTGCGTCGTTATGCATGTTAAGCGCTTTGTTATGCATATTACGCATAATTGACTAGTAATTTGTCACAGTGAACTATTTTCTTCCTTGTTTTCACGAATTTTAAACAAAATAATATCCAACTCAAAACAGAAAATTTCAAAACTGGAGAAAAGATAAGAAAAAGGTGTGAGATCGATGACACATCTGAGAAAGCGAAATAGAGTGAAGAGAGAAGACGAAAAAAAGCCATAAGAAATAGAAATGAAATCACTACTTTAAAAAAATAAAAATAAACCTACCTATTTTCAATAAACCAATAGATTATAAACAATAGATCCAATGGTCATATTCTGTGCCAAAACGTTGTGTAACGTTTTAGAACGTTGTATAACGTTTTACAACATTTCTGTACAATATAACGATCGAATTTCTGACAACTCCAACAGTCAAATTCAGGAGAAAAATGTTATGTAATGTTTTGGAGCGTTGTATAATGTTTTAAAAGAATTCAGTCAAGAATGCAAGTGTTTCAAGCTCTTTATAAAAGGGGACCCTTCACCTCTTTTCTCAACAAGAACTCTACCTTGCAAAATCCTTTGTTCCACCATTATTGAGCTTGAAACACAGAGACAAATCTTAGCTCAAAGACTCAATCTCATTATTCTTAATTATTCTAAACTCTTAGAGAGAGATTACGTTGAAAGTTTATTCTCTTATTATCTATGTCGTTCAACAACTTGTTCTTTTGTTTTCGTTGGCTTGGTGCTCCACCGGTGTGTGTAAGCGATATCAAGTTAGACATTATGTGAGTAGGGTTGGCACTCCACCGGTATGTATAAGCGAGGCCAATACCGAAGTTGTAATTCACTTGTGTTGTCTAGTGAATCAGCTCGACCTTGTTACCGTGTCGGGAGATCGAGAGTCCTAGAGAGTAAGATCGTCAATATTTGAACTCCGTTAAAATCCTTGTGTCTCTTGGATTGCTTTGTTTTTATTTTCTAAACTTTTCTATTTTTCATTATTAATTTAATTTAGAAATTGCCTATGCTTCAAATTGCTTAAATTGATTGTAATTGCCAAAATTTTCAATTAGACTACGATAATCATAGAATTGACAATGGTGGAACACCAAGCCAACGCATTTGACCATTGGAGCTGTCAGAAGTCGACCGTTACATTGTACAAAAATGTTGTAAAAACGTTATACAACGTTCTAAAACATTACACAACGTTTTGGCACAAAATATGACCGTTGGAGTTGTCAGAAATTCGATCGTTATATTGAATTTATTTCTTACAACGTTGTATAACGTTTAGAAACGTTATAGAACGTTATAGAACGTTATAGATCATTTTTGGACAATTCTCTAGCATTTCTAAACCTAGCAATTTCGTTGTGTAACTTTGGTACAACATTATATAACGTTTCTGAACGTTATATAACGTTTTGTCAATATTTTATGTATTGTGACTCAATCTCATTAATTCAAAATTATTTTAAGCTCAAATAGAATCAACCTAGCATCTAAACGTCTTGAGATCTTCATGTTTGATTATCTTGAGCTTCAAACGGCTATAACTTTTGACTCGTAACTCCGATTTTGGCATTTTTCATGGCGTTGGAAAGCTCACGATGAGATCTAGCTAATTTTGTTTCGAAACCCATCGGAGGTCGTTTGATGCCTCAAACCTTCTCTTGAAGATTTCATACAAAAGTTCTCAAAAGACAAAGCCTTGTAAAATTCAAGAGTTGGTTTTGCAAATCGACAAATTCTAGACATTGTTTGGTACAACAATCTCTCCATTTTGAAGATTTGCAGAACCTAAGTACATTAGGGAAAAATTAAATATTTGAGAAAATTTCAACACTTGTTATTTTGCCCGAGTATGCCCACAAACAGATCCCCAACGGAGTCGCTAGATCATGTCGACGCCCTCTCCCGCGCTCCCCTTCACAACCCACTTTCCTTTGGTCGAGGAGGCATCTTTTGGAAAAAAGGACATATCACCCCAAACGAGCGTGATTTCTCTTTTGTGACTTGGGTGCATGCAATCGTACAGAGTTTTGTTTATTTTGACCAATGAGGTCCTGGGTTTCTAAGTCATAGTCAGGCGCAAATCCCTGCCATTATTTATATGAGACATTATTTCAGTCTTCAATACCTATGATTCTCAAGTGACTAGTGGAATATACTGAAGGACACAAGGTGATTTTCTTTTTTAAAACGTTTGATTTGATTTGAGAGCGCCAAATATTTAAGCCCTTTTATAATAATCCTTTATAGAAATATTACTAACTATGGGTTTATTGTTTATTTTGCTCCAATACTTGTTTTGTTGTTTGTTTGTTTACATTTAATTGAATATGCACTTGATTTAATTGTTAGTTTGTAATAATCTTGAAGTAAATAATATGATAAATTATCATAAAGTTTTGTTCATGAATTGAGTGATTAATAAACTGTCATTTTGTTACCTTGAGTATTATTGAATTTATGGATCATTCCTTTATCTGACTAGAGTCAATAACTGGAATTGTGAAACTTCATAATATATAGATGATATATACTCTTAAAAATCTCTAATTAAGGTAATTAACAGGAACGCTAATTTATCGTTACAAGGTTAGAATGTGGATTAAAAGATGGTTAAGTTTTACAGACCATAGACATGAGATGTCATTTTAATCACATAAATACATGTTCCAGGAACATGGTATTTGACAGACCTCGAATGAAACATTAAATGGAATTGTGTACGTGTCATTAATTTTGTCATTCATTATTAAGTTCTAAAGTATGAGGTATTCATCTTTCCTACTAAGAGATGTGTATGTGTGATTGTTATCTAACGCAGTCATAATGGTAGCTTTTTGGTATACATAGCTTAGTTGAGGTAGTGATGGTTTACCAAAAGTACTGTTGTCCCTCGTATCTCTATACGAGTTACAATATCATTGGGTCTCTTGATAGAGTAGGATTATCTGCATGCAGTATAATTACAAGAGTAATTATATTTGATAAATCTGCTCAAGATCGGAAAAGATTAAGTTTGCAAGGATGACACACACCTACCTTGAAACAAATCTGATACTGCGAGACAAAAGAATTAACGCGACTAAAATAGTTTACTGGATCGTGGTATTGTATAGTACAACATCATCTGTGTAATTGGATGGTCATAGTGTAGATGTCAGATGCCTTCTATGATTATAGAAGTTAAAATGATTTTAATTTTATTTACCTACATAACACAGATCTTATTAGGTCACACCGTATTGAAGCCAGTCAGAGAATCTTACTGATTAATTATAAATTGATTATAATTAATATTAAGATTGTTATAATTAATTATACGTGATATAATTAAATTATATATGTCATATAAGATTACAAGCAGAAACAACGGTTAATTTATAAGCTAATTAACAGGGTTTTCCCGTCATGACACAACATTAATTTCACATTTAATTTCATGAAAATATACTTTATTTAATAAAGAGCGGGAGGAGTTTAGCTATCATGGTTTATGTTTTATGATTAATTTGAAATTTTGATCATTGTGCAATTTCATATTTTTATGTCCTTTGAGATATATGTAAGACTTTATTTTTGCACATGAAAAGTTTTTTATTTTACACTTATCTTCTTTTAATGTTTTGTTTACACAAAAAATATGTTCTCTTTTACCTACATGGAGTTTCAGATTTATTTATTTATTATATTTATTATTTTACTTAGAAGATTCATTTGATTTTATTTATATTTTCATGATTTTCATATTTTCATGTCATTTTGGAAGGTCTATGAAAGATATATTTTATTTCAAGACAGTCATGAGATTTTTTGTTTATACATAAAAAAATAAATTCATAAATTCATGAATTTATGCAATTTATATCTTCTTATATATTTTTATATTTTTTATCGAAGAGTATTTTTGTGCAAAAGAAAATTTTCAAGTATTTTTATTTACTTTCTTCTCTTTTGATGCATTTTTGGAATTTATATGATTTCACTTTGGATATCATTTTGGAAAATTTGATTTATGCATTTGAAAAGAGATTTTTTTACTTGATGAAATATACTTTTATGCATATAAAATTTTATTTCCTTCAATATTTTCTAAAAGGGGTTTTGTTTTATTTATATTTTGAAAATATACTTCAATAGACTTTTTTTAGGAAATACCCTTTTATTTGTGTTAAAGGGAAATTTTAAGATTTTAATATTTTATGCATGAAATGTATTTTTCGATTTATAGAAATTTGATTTAGGACTTTTTAATATGAGATTTATTTGAAATTATTTAATTTTGTACTTTTGGCATTTTTATGAAAAAATACTTTTTATATTCGATTTTATGAATTTGAATACAAAGATATATTTTTGTGCACTTAATTTTGAGTTTCTATAAAATTTATTCTTTTATTAAAAATAAAAGAAAATGGTGTTTATTTGATTTTCAAATTTGGTAGTGAGATAAAATGCTCAAAACCTATGAAAATATCATATTAAAATGTAGATCATGAATTTAGAAGAATTTACATTTTTTCAGAATTTTTGGACTTCATTTGCTATTTTTACAGAGATATTTAATTTGAGTCGTCTAATTTAATCACAACAGGCACTTCTTCTTCTTCAACAACTTTGACCAAACCCTTGACTTTAATGTCTAGTGAGTTTGGTTCAATGAAAACTTGATCTGAGTACCTTTCTGACATCGTCTTGACGAGAGGAACCCATTGGTCCCACCGTTGGTGGTCAGAGATCACCGGAGGTGGTGGTTCTCCGTTGTTCATCTTGGTATCAAAGTTCAAGTTTTAATATTGATTTTATAGGATTTCAATTGATTCTGGAGCTTGCATTTGATTCTATTTAACTCCCGAAACATATTTCTAATGTTTTTGAGTTTTGGTTGCATTTGCATAATCAAATTTATCGATTTGGATTTGGTTTGGGGTTATTTGACTCTAAACAATCACAATTCAAGTTTTTATTATTATTTATAATCATGCAACAACATCAAACAAGATTTAAATTGATTTGTCCAATTTGAATTTGAGTTTGATTTGGTTTAGTCCAGTGTCAAAGAAGGTTTTGAGTCAAAACAATGAACTTTTGAGTTCTATTTTGAATTTTGGGAGTTAAATTTGATTTCCCTTAACACAAGGTGGTCCTTAGTCCATTGGGAAACATCAGACAAATGCACATTTGATTTGACACAATTTGAATTTGAATTTAATTGAGAAAAACTCACTATCAATGGCATTTGGGTCAAAACAACAAGGATTTGATTCAAATTTGAATTTAAAGTGCTCGATTCAAATTTGCCACTGCTTCAATTTGAATTTGGTTCAATTTTAGCACAATTGGTCAATTTGAGTGCTGGTTTGGATTTCAGTGGCTAACCTGACCCTTTAATCATCGAGCAAGTTCACATTCATGTACATATACATCATGAAATCATTACAAGATTAATTCAAGTAAAGTCCAACATAAATTTTCTAATTTTGGTTCAATTTAGTTCAGTTTAGGGTTCAAGTGAGCACCAAACCTAAATCAGTTCTAAACAAGCAATCAAATGCAAGAAATTAAGTTTGATGATTGATTTGATATATTTTAAATGTTTGTTTTGAGACTGGAAAGGCTTGATACTTGAAAAGATAAAAAAAAGCTTTCAATTTTTTATTTAAAACTTGGATCTAGAAAGGGGAATGGCGGTTTCTACTGTTTTTCTTTAACTTCAGGATTTGATTTTCTGGAAATTTACACAAAGAGAAAATCGATTTAAGTTCATATCTTGAAAGTATGGATATCAAGCTACAAATAGGTACAAAGACCTGGATCTAACTCAAAGTGCCAAATGATTTAGAGAGATTTCAACTTAGATGCCAAGCAGGTGCAGAATCATCATGCATTTGTGGCTGATTTGGGTTTTATGGATGCAAATAAAAATTTAGGTGACTAACATGAGTGTTTGAGCTTGGTTTAGGTTTGGCATGTCAAGAGAAGCATTTTTGTTTTTGAAATTTCAGACTTGAAATAGGGAGCTAGTTATTGCATTTAAATTCTATTTTTCTGTGATTTTTCAGAAATATGAGATTGAATGACTTCAATTTAAAATTGATTATCCAAAAATTATGAAATTAATTCTAAAGGTTTATACAAACATAATGTACATACTTGCAAAAGAAATTTGAATTTGGAGTTGAATGAGACCTGTATGAAAATGACAAATCTTTGACAGCTTTGGATCAAAAGGATGTAAAGGGAATTTTGCTTTGATTTGTGTTCTAAAGCTTTGAAACTTGATTCTACACTAGCATAAGACTTATTATACACAATTAGACTTAAATGAAGCATACAAAGGGATTAATTTCCCGTGCTTGAAGGATTTGAACACATGAGGGATATTTGAGAGTAATTAAGGCACTTTTTTATTTGTTTTGAACATAGTGCCTGATTTATGACTTTTTAGAGCTTGCATATGGTTCAATACCTTCTTATAGCACATCAGATCAAGAAAGAGTTTTAACTCAGAAGAGAAGGTTTTGAAGTCAGAAAAGACATTTTGAGCCAGATCTAATTTGAGATGAATTCAAAAGAGAAAATATATCAATTGAACTCAAATTTGTATTTTAAAAGCTTATTTGAATCATTTGAAATATCAGAAATCAATCATCAAAAAACTTCATGCATGCAAATTTCAAATTTAGATCTAAACAACAAAATAACAAGATCAAGAGACTTTCAAATTTGATTTTCCATTTCACAAGCAAGCAATTAAATAATTTATAAAGCAAAACATATGAAAAAAGGGCCTCATTTACGTCAAATTCAACATCACTCACCTGAATTTTCAGATGATATGTTGGGGTGAGAGCAAGAAGGCTTGGCAAATGCAAAGCAAGTTTGACCACTCTCACAATTTGAACAAAGAAAGAAAGGTCATTTGATTTGGTGCCTAATACATGTATTTATAGGTTGGTTTAGCTAAGCTTCACTTTGGATTCCCTTTGTTTCTTGATTTTCCATTGCATTTCTCTTCCTTTGCTGATTTGAGTTTTGTATAGCTTCTCATATTGCAACTTGAGTTTTCAGGTGCCAAGTGGGTCCCATTCTATTATTTGGGTGCAATTAATCTTCTAGAAGTTGTAGAGGGCATCTTTGATCACTACCACTGATTCATTTTGAATTAGGGTGTAGATTGTGCCAACAAGGCATAAATCTATCTGCTTTCACCAAATTGGTTGTTGTAGCATCCTAAAATGTCATTCAGGTGTTCTTTGCTAACCTCAGCTGATTTGGCAGGGCATTAAAAGATTCTAAAACTATTTGAAGACTGATGTTGACACTTACATCATCTTTATGTTTCATTTTGAGTATTAAATTGGGTTTTTCTTATCTGAGCTCTCTTTAATCCCAATTAGACTTCAGACTTTTTCAATTAGCTATTGTGAGACTAAAGAATATTCTCAATTGACTCGAGCTAGTCCCAATTGACCCAGTACATTACCCATTTTGGTCCCAAGTGAACTCAAAGGTGATCTATCTCCTCAGTCATTTTCAAGCTAAATAAAGCATATTCCTGACATCGTGAGACCTCTAGTAACATGCCAAGCATCTTGCCTTGAGCTTTAGCATCATAGATTCCATGTTTAGATTTGGTACCGACATATTTGAGCTTGATTTCTTTCCTTATCCTTTGAGCTTTGAGTTGATTGATGATTACCATGAAGATCTCCTCACTCTCTTCTTTCGGTTCGTATATAACTTGTAGGCTAACTCTCAAAGGATAAAGAGATTAATCCCATTGGAGGTGTCTAGTTTCGAAGCTCAGCAACAGTTCAGTCGAGAGGAAGAAGAAAGAAGGGGATCGTTGGATCAAACACGTGTCAAAGATCTGACAATCAAGTTCATCTCCTCTCTCTTCTTTCTTTTAATTCTTTTTGGTCAGGGATTTAGAGTTCGATCAGGCTGTTTAAAGGGGTAATGTGTCACTGAAATGGGCAACATCCAGTCTTGGGCAGCGTCTAATTGAAACACTGGCAGTTTGGGACCCCTCTGTAATGTTTAATGAGACACAAACTCAACGCCCCATTTGTTTAGTATTTGGGTGGACATGGTTTACATGAGCCAAGAGGATGACAAGCCCTTTGAGTTATATAACACAACTGTGAACAAAGCCCATTCAAAGCCCAAAAATGTTTATGAAATGATATAGAAGCCCATATTGCACCCAACTGTTGCATATGCTTTAAAAATTCGAATTTAATTTATTTATATCAGTTTTGAATTGCTTGGAGGCTTAAATGGTCAAACTTTGAGTGAAATAAAGCCAAATAATTCACAAATTTTATGTAGAATTATTGGTATATAGTTTGACCAAATTTCTTGGGCTTTTGGCCTATGATTAATTCCAAAATGTTATATGTGATTATTTAATAATATGACAATCATATGACTTGCCTATATTTTGCCTCAAATATCCCTTTCAATCACATAAACACCTCATAAATTTTTTGAAAATATTCTTGAGCCTCCCTTGCATTTGATTGAGGTTCTTGATGAGGTTTTGGCAATTTTGTGCATAAGACCCGAATTCTTTGGAAAATAAATTGGCCTAGTATTTGACCCCTTGTTTGATCACTTGTATGCTTGTGTCTTGCTTTATTCCTTAATTCATTTTTAGGCTAAATTGGTATATTTTCAGATGCCAACAATATAATATTCATAGCATTGGTGAGCTTAACTGAAAAATGATTAAATCGACCTCCAATAACAAATTTGTATCATTGAAACCGATCTACATCACATGTCATCCATTTACATATTAAATTAAATTTTTTTTGAATTAACTTTTTCTAAGGTCAAGTGGTCAAAAGATAACAAAAAATGAATGCACAGAAATAACTTATAAACCTTCAAACTTTTGACCGCTTGACTTTGTATCAAATGAATTGAAAAATTTATAAAATTGATATGTGAATACATCACATGTGATGTAAATCAATTTCAACGATTCAGATTTATCGTTTGAGGTCCTTAAAAACACACTAGCTTTACTCACGTTACTAATATGCATATGCTATAGAATAAATATTATAAATTCTCAGTTTTTTTAAGATCTCAAAAGATAAAAACTTGAAAAAAGCAAAATTTCATAAAGATGTTACATTAACAATACTTATCAAAACACTAACAAATGTCAAATTTTTTTTCCTTCACCATCACTTTGCAGTATCTTTTTCGAAACAAAATCTTCTGCGAAACTATTTGTTCTGCAAAGAGAAGAATTTTGATCTGAATCGTTGAATTAAAATCAACGATCTGAATTGATAATATTAAAATTCTCCTGAATCAAATTTTGATCTTTTAATCTGACAAATCAAGCTCTAAGCTCTACAGAGAGCGAAGAAAAAAATTCGCAGAGAATACGGTTCCTTTTTCTCCATGAGCCTGGGCTGTGGGACCTACATTCCAGTTCCACTTCATTCGTTTTATTTTGAGTTGAATTATTATAAACCAAAATTTCCGTCTTTCAACACAACCTTCCCCAACTCGAAACTCATTATTCTTACAAGAGAGTCGAGAGTCAATAGTCAAATACTTTGAGCGATGAGAAGAACTTGATATCAGATCGACGCATACTACCAACAAAAGCAACAAAAGCATCGCAAATTGAAGCGATTGATCGGGCAATGTCAGCGCGAGGCCGGGCGTCGGTGTGGGATGGCATTCTTCCAGGTCCGGCGAGCCGGAGTAATGGCGGATGCTCCGACTGCAGCCCTGGTGGTGCATTGCTCGCGTACGGCGCTGGAAGTTGTGTTGTTGTCGTTGATCCTCGTTCCATGCAACTCGTATGCGTTCTTCCCATGCCTCAAGCCTCCTCCTCCGGCGTCACCTCCGCCTCTGGCTCCTCTTCCCCTTCCCAGTTGCTCCATCAACAGCTCCCTCTCCTCCTCCTCTCCCCTTTCCCCACCGCCTCTGCATCCGCCTCTTTTGTCACTTCCCTGCGTTGGTCTCCTCAACCCCTTTCCCACGATCTCTCCTCTTACGGAGACCCCTCCAATTCTCACCTGCGCCTAGCTGTTGGAGATCGTCAGGGCCGGATTGCTCTCTGGAACCTTCGCTCCCGCCAAGTCGTTCTTTGGTTTGACCTTGACTCTGGTTCCCGCCTTGGCATTCAAGATCTGTGCTGGATCAGGTCCGATTCCTGGCTGCTGGCGTCGATCCACGGCCCCTCCCTCTTGGTCTTGTGGGATGCTGCCACTGGAAGATGCCTTTGGAAGTACGATGCCGCTCCTGAGTACCTCTGCTGCATCAGGCGGGATCCATTTGACTCCAGACACTTTTGTGCTCTCAGTCTCCATGGTTTCTTGCTCTCGGCAATTGCAATGGGTGGGGAGGTGGATGTTTCATTGCACGAGCACAGAGTCAATGGCATCAGCGATCCGTTGGAGGGCTTCCAGCGGTCGGAGAAAGAACCCGCAACTTCGCCAGCTATGGTTGCATACCCTCAATTGTTTGCCAGCCTCAGCTTCTCACCACTTTGGAGGAATGTGTTGTTGGTTACCTTCCCAAGAGAGCTCATCTCCTTTGACCTTCAGTATGGGGCCTCACTCTCATTGAGCCAGCTGCCTAGGAGTTGTGGCAAGTTTTTGGATCTGATTCCAGATCCCGAGCTAGACCTGGTTTATTGTGCTCATGTTGATGGGAAAATTAGCATTTGGAAACGCAAACTGTAAGCATATTCACTCGTCCTTTGTCCATAACCCTTTTGAGAACTGGTTTAAGCAATCATCCATGGTATCTACGACATAAGGTGCTGTCAAGACTTAACATGCAAAACAATGGGGCAATCCATTGCTTTTGAAACCAACTTACGAGAACTAGTTGAAGAGGCACATCAATTTCTGTTGCAGAATTAGGTTTCACTCTCTCAAATCCACATAGGTTAAACCACCAAAATAATTTTGGAAAGCAACTTGTCCCCAATATATTAACTATATAAACCTCTTTCACTTAACAGGAATTAGGATAACCAAAATATTGAAAAGAAAGTATAGTTGTTTTATGGCATCTAACCCAATTGGCTCCATAATTTGTCGAAGTAAATTTTGGGTACTATTTCATGAATTTTACAGGTGTCCTAGATTAATGGATGCATAACACCCTCATGAGTATCTAAGTTTTTCTTCATTCTCTGTATTTTAGAGGAGAACAGGCATATGTACTTTGTACAATGGATGAACTGATGCCGTCAATTGGAAGCACTGTTCCCTCACCTTCAGTGCTTGCTGTTGCTCTCTATCAGTCAGAGTCTTCTCTCAGAATTGTGAGAGATGATGAGATTACTTTTTGTTCGTCTGATAATGTTGACAGTAGTAGCAGCAGCAAATCTACAAGTAATAAGTACGTCATGGTTATTTCTGATGATGGCAAGGTCTGGCAGTGGTCGTTGGATTTTGATGAAGATACGGACACTGGGGACACTCAAAAAGTTGCAAACCAAAATCAATCCCATAGACAGGCTGTCGATGAGTCTGCTTTAGATGCAAAAGTTAGATCAGCTGATAATGGTACTTCCACCTCTATATCTGTTATAGGATCCGCTCCTACTCCAAGAGGTGCTCCTACTCCTAGCGGTACCAAGGTTAAAGGAAGTAATTTCTCCTCAAAGGTTTGTGGAAAAAATGTTTCTTTGAGTATATTCTGGGAACTATTATAAGAACCAGTAGATGTTGATGCAAATTCTGTTTTAAGGATATAATACACTTGTGCATCTGTTTACACACAAACATCAGTCATTTTGTTACTATTTGAAATATTATTGGTATGCCTGCTAGTCTTATAGTCAGTACTCCATGCAGATGAATTTGATAGGACAGCTCCATCTTCTTTCATCAACAGTGACCACACTTGCTGTACCTTCTCCTTCTCTGCTTGCTACTTTAGCTCGTGAGGCCTCTTTTTCCTCATCCTCTTTCTTTATTATTTGTCACAATTAATAATGCTTGGAGTACTATTGGTGTAACAAATAATAATGCTATGAAGGAGGTGGGAACAATCCAGCACCAGCAGTACCATTGGTAGCGCTAGGAACACAGAGTGGTGCTATTGATGTCATTGATATAATTGCAAATGCGGTCACTGTCAGTTTCTCTGTCCACAACTCTGCTGTTAAGGGCTTGAGATGGCTTGGCAACTCTCGTCTTGTTTCTTTCTCGTATGGTCAGGTATGTTCCGTCTCTTATTTGTTTATCCCAAACACTGCAATTTTCTTGACCAATGAACATATATTCACTGGTGATTGATCTTTCCACTGGAAAAAAATATTCAATGCTTCCATTTTGGCCTTAATGTGCCTCCTCTTTTCAATCTAGCATACTTTTGAGATATACTGATCATTTTCATAATTCATTGTATGCTGTACCTTTGATCCAGTATACCTTGTCTAAGTTGTTTAGATAAAATGCTGGACTCCAATTGACCAGAAAGTGATTGAGTTTCAGGTCAATGACAAAGGAGGTGGCTATACAAATCGACTTACGGTGACCTGTGTCAGAAGTGGACTTAATCGGCCTTTTCGAGTGCTCCAGAAGCCTGAACGTGCACCAATTAGGGCTTTAAGGGCATCTGCATCAGGAAGGTGGGTCAACGGAAGCTTTTCTGCATCTCAATAAATAGGCGTTTAGTGTATATATTTTGTTTCTTTTCTTTAATTTCTTTAGGGAGCTTGTGTTTTGCATTTGAACATTCACTAATTTCAGCTCAAACCGAACCGAAATCAGGCAGACTTGTACTTCTTCTGGTTTCCTATGTTGGGAGATTGGTTAAATTTTTTTAGAGTTTGGTTCTTTTAATAACTTAGGAGATGCATTTCTACACAATATAATATTAACTATATTTAGATAATGCTGTTTAGACTTTAATAATTAGAAAGTGCTGTAAGTCGGTTTTAGTTTATCTGCTTTTCAATTACCAACAACACACCAACCTTGAAACTGGAGGTCTTATATTTGAATATTTTGAACTTTCCAACTGAAAAATGAATTAACAAAGAAATTGAATTTGCTCTGATATAAGTAATTGGATTTTTCTAAACCCAAAACAATAAACAAAATGGCAGACCTATCTGTTGGCGATTAACATATCTCCAGTCTTCAATATAACCAAGTTCACCACATCGACATTGCAGATATCTTGTTATTCTGTTTCGTGATGCTCCTGTGGAGGTGTGGGCCATGACAAAGAACCCTATCATGGTATCATTTCTTTCTACTTATGTCACAAGTTCACAACAGCTTTAGTTTCTTCTTGTGGTGATATGAATTCTTTGCTGGTATGAAGCTGAGGTCTTTGGCTCTTCCATTTACGGTACTTGAGTGGACACTTCCTGCTGCACCTCGACCTACTCCGACACAGAATGGAGGTTCTACCAGACAATCTTCTCCAGCCACTTCTACTGATTTGAGTAAAAATAATTTCTCTTTAAATGTGGAAAAGCACAGGTTATAGAAATAGCACTAGAGTCTTCTATCATTATCCCTTGAGTTCCATATTTTCTATTTTCAACCTCTAATGCTGTTGACTCCATTGTTGGGGGCATCCCTCAGTGGAAAATCAACTTCTGGATGTTTTTTTCTACCAAAAGATGTACAGATCAAATTGGTAAATCTCAAGTTCCTGCACCGAACTGTGAATGGGAACTACAATTTGTTTACTGAATCTTTGCGTAATTATATTAAGGGAAAGACCTTGCTTTACTTCCACAATAGTGTTCCTGATAAAAAATAATTAATTAATGGTGTTATACAAATTACTTCTTTCGTGTTTACAGGGACAGCAAACTCTGATCAGTCATCAGATGACACGTCAGAAAGCTTTGCTTTTGCACTGGTAAATGGGGCTCTTGGTGTTTTTGAAGTACATGGACGGAGGATAAAAGACTTTAGGTACTATAATTCAGGGCTCTCTCTCTTTATCTCAGCCTGTGTATACATATACAGTTGATTTGATGATTTTAGTTGCTGTTGTTTCCTTTTGGGAATATATCATTTTTCAACTTGGTTCAATATCAGATGCTTCTTTGTACAACTACTCTCAGATTTTTGCCCTTTTAATTAAAGAGAATATGGAAGCATAATTTTTTATTTTCCAGCTTTGCTTATACTGAATGCAACTTTGGACAACTACTCAAAGATGAATGCTCTTCTTATCAAAGAAAATCTAGAAGCACCCATGCTGAAAATGATTATTTTTACTTATATTTATTTATTTTGCAGACCAAAGTGGCCTTCCTCTACATTTGCCCCCTCCGATGGGTTAGTTACTGCTATGGCATATCGACTCCCTCATGTTGTATGTATGAACAATCCAGATTGACAATTTCTTCAATATTGTAATAAAATTTAAATGATGTGTGATTGAATCGGTCAGGTAATGGGGGACAGATCGGGAAACATAAGATGGTGGGATGTAACAACAGGGCTATCATCGTCATTTAACACTCACAAGGAGGGAATCAGAAGGATCAAGTTCTCTCCTGTTGTTTCTGGAGATCGTAGCCGAGGCCGCATTGCAGTTCTCTTTTATGACAACACCTTCTCCGTTTTTGATCTTGTAAGCTTAGTTCCTTTTATTTATTCAGTTGCAAAGTTGGCCCTTCACTATATTTATGTCCCCTTTTGGTCCCTGAAGTAGGGAAAGTTTTTGTTATTGTCATTGAATATTGTGATTTGTTCATTTTTATTGTATTTACTTTCCATTCAGAACCTTAAAAGTCCAGTTTGGACAAAGTGGCACACATTGCAATGCTTAAGGGCGTGTCATAATAGTATTCCAAGTTTTACATTTCAGACACTGATGATACTATAGGGCCAGTATTCAATCTGAGTTTTCTAAACAAACCATATGCCTCAGGATACACCAGATCCATTGGCAAATTCACTTCTACAGCCTCAGTCACCTGGTACATTGGTTCTTGAACTGGATTGGCTACCGATGCGTGCTAACAAGGATGAGCCACTAGTTTTATGCATTGCAGGGGCTGACAGCAGCTTTCGTCTTATTGAGATTAACATGTAACAGATGTTTACTTTTCCCTTTTCGTATTCTGTTTGGTTGCATCTTCTTTTCCTTCCCTTTTGTTTTCTTCATCTTCTTATTTAATATTTGAATTTTGTTATCTGCCAACAGTGATTCTAGAAGAACTTCTGCTTCCTCCATGGAAAGATTTGCTGCAAAGGAGATATATCGTCCGGTTCCACTTTGTGCACCCATACTATTTCCAACAGCACATGCTTTGGTAAAGCTTTTGTATATATTTCTGAAGTCGTACTTCCAGATGACATTCTTCTTACCACAAGACAATCATCACTTTTCTCATGTGCACAGGCTTTAAGGATGGTTCTACAGATGGGGGTGAAAACATCATGGTTCAACTGCGTTGACTCATACAGTAATGTGGAAATGTCTCCGTCGAAGTCTCCTCCTGCAGGAGGAGATCTGCGTGGTTACATGATTGAAACAGGTCTTCCAACAATTGGTGATCCTGTTGTTCCTGAGTTGCTCCTGAAAGTTCTTGAGCCATATAGGAAGGAAGGCTGCATCATTGATGAGGAAAGAGCAAGGGAGTATGAGAAGGTGCTGAAAGGGGGGGTAACAGATAGATTTTCTTTTGCTGCTGCCATATTTGGGGAATCTTCAGAAGCGCTTTTTTGGCTACAACTACCACATGCTCTTCTCCATTTCCTTGAGAAGTCAAATCCTTCTACAGTTACTCGACCTAGCAACTTGGTTTTGCCGGTGAATTCTCATGCCGATAATGTACCTGCTCTGGATAATATCCCTTATTTTGAAATGTCTGCTCAAACCAGCAAGAAGGTATACAGTTTTTATGCTGTTTTATATCATTGTTCTTTTATCATTTTTATTGTTTAAATGATATGTCTGTCTTGCAGAGTTCTGGACAACTGAACGGGTTGGCCTTCAAGAAAGAAGAATTGTGGTTAACTGCCAAAGAGAGGATATCTTGGCATGACAATCTGGATAGCGAAGAGGCAATACAGAAACGTGTTCATGAGTTCGTCATTCAAATCTTTAATGTACCATTACTGCTCAAATTGTCCTTCTACATAAACTCAGTACAATTTGTTTTATAATAAATGTAATGCAGATTGGTATCCATAGGGAACTTGGAAGGTGCAGTTTCATTGCTACTATCAACACCACCGGAAGGTGCTCATTTTTACCCCAATGCCTTACGAGCTGTTGTTCTTTCCTCTGCTGTATCCAGATCATTGCATGAGCTTGCTGTTAAAGTAAGTACATTGTTGTAAGTGTATTACCCTGGTATATGTTCTGCTTTGTGTGTTTATTACCGAGTTCCCGGATTTATAAGCTGAAGGATGTAGGTTGTTGCTGCCAATATGGTGAGAACAGATAAGTCGGTCTCAGGAATTCATCTTCTTTGTGCAGTAGGAAGATATCAGGAAGCCTGCTCTCAGGTTTGGTCATATTTATTTGATCTTTTGCAATCAAAAATCTTATTGTTACATCAAATAACAACTTCAGTTCTCATATTGGCAATTACACGAGGCTTGTATAGCAGAAAGATATTTCTATGCCATATTGACAAATTTATCCCTCATTCTTGTAGGCATCTCCTTAAGCTCTAATTAAAGCTATGTGGATCTATATGTTTGGGTTCCAAGTTTGAAACATTAATGAGACAGTTTATTCTGTCAATAAAATGGAATTATGCTAATTGTGCTTTAGTTTTCACTTAACTGTTGTAGTTTGCATTTGATGTTTGAACAGTTTGGTATAGTTTGCAAATAACCTAAAAACAAAAATGAGTTGCCAATAGAAGCTTTAATTTGGGTATACATACACTTCTGTTGCCATGGCAAGATAGTTCACAAAATAAAGTTGTATACTGTTTTTTCGTATGTAGTTCCATCCCATTTACTTGATTTATATTCTGAAAGTTCATGGTAAGTTCTATTTTTCAGCTGCAAGATGCTGGATGCTGGACAGATGCTGCAACTTTGGCTGCAACCCATTTGCATGGATCTGATTATTTTAGGTATCTATCTTGAGGCATTGAATAATTAACATGTGTACTCTTGGTGGATGGAATGGTTTTCATTTCTAAAGAGCTACTTCAGTTTTAATGGATTCTCATGACCAATGGCAAACACTGACGTAGGGGGTTGTAGCTTGCTCATGTTTGACTCGGTATAGAACTCAGTACCAGATCACCTGTTTGAATTTTGAGCTTAATTTAAAGTGAGCTAATGAGCTTAATAAGGACGTCTCAGGTTCAAGGTGTGCTCAGCTGTTTGATATGAGCTTGGTATTATTTGCTATGAACATTCTTTTCTTCTGTCCGGTCCTTAACAACTGAAGCCTGTAAGGCCTTGGAGCAATAAATAGTGTTCCCTATTCTTGGTTCCATGTTCTAGCTCATAGTTCAGATACCTTTTTGCATTGCCTGTTCTCATTCACCTACTCCCTTTTCCTATTCTTTCTCTAAATTCTAATACTGTCCTAACAGTGCAATAGTTGTGCGCATGCCAGAGCTGCGATACCTTTGTCTCTCTCCTAAACCCCAAGTGTGCATCGCCTCAATCTCATACCATTCAATTATGCGCACCTTTCTCTTCTGTCCTCCACAACTGTTCAATCTGCATACCACCGTTTCTTGAATGGGTTGAATTGAGTAGAATGTAATGAGCAGATAGAAAGCTCAATTTTTAATTGTGTCATGTTGAAATAGAAAGCTGGTTTCTCTTGTTTTTGGAGCACAGGTCATTTTGAGCTGGGTCCTCATCGAGCTTTATTAAGATTTGAAGCATTAATCTGTTCCAGACGTAACCTGATCTTTAAAAAGTCAAATGACTGAATCTGAGCCAACCGAACCCTGCAGCCAGAACTCCACTAGAATACAACATGACTGGAACCCAAGCTGATTTGATATCCAAGTTGACCGGAACACAACAAGACTGGTCTTGACCTGCCTAACATAAAACCTTGACCTGCTCAACCCAACTTATGGCCCAGTTTGACCTGGTTCAACTGCTACTCCAGAGTCAATTCAACAAGGGCGATTGCCTGAAACCATCTGAATTTCCAATCTAACTCATTCATCGGAAACCCAAACTTCAAATATAGTGACTTGAACCCAAATAGTCATAACCGAAACAACGACAAAGCCTTTTTTTCCAAACAAGTTGGTGTAGGCTAGAAAGGAAACCCTAGATTTCATTTTCATAAGATTGGCTGAATGTTTACATTGGCTCGACAACTTATCACAACCAGTAGAAAATGAGCAAAAAGATGTTTTTCATTATCACAAAATGGATATATATAGAGATACAATTCCTTTTGCAATCTAGCCCCTCAAAAAATCCGAAATAACCCTCTTATACTAAAGACCCTACAAAAGACACTAATTTTGAAACTTAACCAAAAATACTAGATTTATCACAAATCTCAACACTTCCTCTCAATATGGGCGAAAGATATTCACCAAGCCCATCTTGTCACAATACCTAGCTAAATTTAGTTAATTCAGTCCTTTAGTGAGACAATCAGCCACCTGTTTCTTAGTGACTACATGTTTCAACTCTATCACTCCACTATTCAGCTTCTCCTTGATGAAAAATCTATCAATCTCCACATGCTTGGCTCGATCATGCTGTATGGGGTTGTTCGCAATACTAATTGTGGCCTTGCTGTCGCATCACAACTTCATTGAGGCACTCTGGTCCATCTTGAGCTCCGTCAACAAGGCTCTCAGCTATAACATCTCTGCAACGCTCAAGGCCATGGTCTTGTACTCCGCCTCCGTAGTAGACCTCGTGACCACTGGTTGCTTTTTGCTCTTCAAGAGACTAAGTTACATGTCACGAACATGTAATATCTAGATGTGGACTTCCTGTCATCAGCATAACTAGCACAATCTGAATCACAATAGCCTTCGACGCTCGAGTGTCCATTTCTTCGGAAAACTAACCCTTTTCCAGGTGCACTCTTCAAGTATATCAAAATATGATACACTGCATCCATATGCCATTTCCTAGGATCATGCATGTAGCGACTCACCTCACTTACTGCAAAGGATATATTTGGACGAGTGTGATTCAAATAGATCAATTGGCCCACCAATCTCTAGTACCTTTCTCTGTCAATGGGCTCTCCGGCCTCTGCACTCAATTTGCATTTCTAATCAATGGGGGTAACTGCGGGCTTGCATCTCAGCATGCCCGTTTCTGTGAGTAGATCTAGCACATATTTTCGTTAGGATAGAACAATCTCCTTCTCACCATGTGCCACCTCAATCCTGAAAAAATATCTCAGTTGTTCCAGATCCTTTACTTCAAACTCTTTTTCTAGTCTCGCCTTCAGCCGAGCTATCTCACTCTCACCATCACTCGTGATGATCATATCATCTACATACACTGCTAGCACAACGATGTGGTCTCCATTCCTCTTGAAGAATACCGTATGGTCTGCATTGGTTTGTTGGTACCACATGTCTATCATAGCTTTCCTAAACCTGTGCAATCAGGCTCGAGATTATTGCTTCAGCCCATAAAGTGACTTCTTGAACCTACACACCTTACCAACTGTCTGATTTGTGCCAAATCCTGGTGGTGCCTCCATGTACACCTCTCCTAGCAACTCATCATGAAGAAAGGCATTATTCACGTCCAGTTGGTGTAACTTCCACCCTCCATTGGCAGCCAAAGAAACCAGTGTTCGCACCGTACTCATCTTTGCCACAAATGCAAACGGCTCATCATAGTCTATGCCATAGGTCTGACTGTATCCCTTTGCCACTAGTCGAGTCTTGTAGCGCTCAACACGGCCCTTTGGGTTTTGCTTCACAGTGAAGACCCATTTACATCTAACCGCCTTCTTGCCTGACAGTAGGGGCACAAGCTCCCACGTCTTGTTTTTGTCAAGTGCCCCAAGTTTTTCTAACATAGTCTGTTTTCACTTTGGATCCTTTTAGCATCCTGCCAACACTCATGAATATAGACAATATCCAAAGATGCAATAAATGCTCTATGCTCAGGTAAGATGTGAGAATAAGAGACAAACTGAGCAATGTGATGAGAAATATGTGGAAAACCTCAACGATCATGTGGAACCCCCGCATTGCTGCGGGTGGTTCGTTTCACAGAGAGATGGAGTGGAATGAGGAATCATATCTCCTGAGTAATTTGAGTCTGAGTTGTATAGTGTAGATATCTCACGAGCCGGAGAATACAAGGACATGGGACGTTACACACTCCGAGCACTTTGCATAGTTGCCATTGGTTGTCCTGTAACCCATTCTCCCTTCGTCTCCTCTCATACACCCTCAATGACTCTCCCTAAGCTTGAGTACCACCCCCTTGTGTTTCCTGGGATCTTCCTTCCTCAATTTCCTCAGGATTTGATATCATTATTGATTCCTCAATTGTCAGAGGACATGAGATGTCACCTACACTCACTGTCTTACTTGCACTTCCATTGCCGCCTTTCTCCTCTTGGTTTGCTCTTTCAGTTCCAAACATATCTCCAAGCGGGGAAGTCATCTCATACGAGTAATATGACTCCATCTCACGAAATGTGAGATTCATACTAACAAGCAACCTCCTCTCAACTGGACTCCAACACACATTTCCTTTCTGAGTGCACAAGTATCCAACAAAGACACATTTTATCGCTCTTGGATCCAGTTTTCTCACGTTTGGTCGATTGTTTTGTACAAAACATATGCAACCAAAGGTTCTCAAAGGAAGAATGTCTTCATTTGTACCCTTTCATACCTCAAAATGTTTCTTCCACTCCAGCACCCTTGAGGGCATCCTATTAATCAATTGGGCAGTTGTCAAGACTGCTTGTCCCCACAAGTACTTGAGAACATTAATTGAAATCATCATATTCTGAGCTGTTTCGAGAAGATGTCTGTTTTTCTGTTTCGCTACTCCATTCTGCTCTGGTGTATACGAATAAGTAGTTTTATGATGTTTTCTTGAGCCGACAAGTAATTCCCAAACGCCTTGTTGGTATACTCTGTTCCATTATCAGACTTCAATGCTTTCACCACTACCCCATATTGAGTCTGAATTTCTTTGTGAAAATCCTTAAAGCAGGCAAACACATCACTCTTGTTTTTCATCAGATTGATCCAAGTCATACGAGAGCAGCAATCTATGAAGGTTACAAAATATCTATATCCATTTATCGTAGTTGTGGGACATGGTTCCCATACATCAGAGTGTATTAGGTCAACACATGTGAACTCCTATTCTCAGAACTAGCATATGAATTCCTAGTATGCTTGCCCAGCTCACAAGCATCACATACAAGTCTATCCTTATTGGCTTTTTCAGACAGTGATGGATATAAGTGACTCAAAAGACTAAATGAAGGATGATCTAAATGCCTGTGATGGAGTAACAACATATCCTCCACACTACTGCCCACTCTCCCTCCTGTCTTCTCCATAATGGATGAGAGGGCTGAGTCTATCTCTTTTCTATCCAAATACCACAACCCCTTATGCCAAATGCCAGTCCCAAGTCTCTTGCCTGTTCGTTTCTCTTGAAATATTAACTTGAGAATATTAAAAGTAATGACACAGTTTAATTGGAGAATGATGACACTTATAGATAAGAGGCTCACAAGAAAGAAGGAAACATGCAACACATCGGTCAGAGTTAGAGAGCTCGTACATCCAACCGTACCCTTACCAACCACTGGCTGGGCCGTGCCATCTATCGTCTGAATACTCTCTGAAACTGTATAAGAATATAACTCCCCAGCAGCACCTGTCACATGTCTGGATGCACCAGAATCAACTATCCACTCACTTGATCTAGTGGTTGGAATAGCGGCAAATGCACGTTCATCATAAGCAAAATGGACAGTCTTGTCCTTTCCAAAAGATGAGGTAGATCCACATTCCACTGTGTCATCTATCACTCTTTTTTCATCGCTTATTGCCTTCTTCTTTATAAGCAAATGGAGCATCAAATTTTCCTCCTCAGAGAAAGCAACACCCGTTACTCCTTCATCCTTATTAGCTACCATTAGATTTGTCCGATAGCCTCCTCTTCCATCGCCTCTGCTGTCGCCATGGCCTCCACCATGACCTTTAGGCTGGCCTCGACCACCTAAATTCTTGTCCTTCTGTGGTTTAGGGCATGCGTTTCTCAAGTGGCCTATCTCGCCACAATTGTAACACTCACGGATCTCTCCTCTATATTCGGTGCTACTCGTATTGGAGACTGCTAGGACCTTGGGAAAACCGCCTGTCCCAGTCTGTAGTAGAATCCTTGTCTCCTCCTGAATCATGGCGAAAATCGCCTCTTCCCATGAGAGAATCTTTGGGTGGCCCAATAACATTGCAACTCTATGTTCAAATACTGACGCAAGACCATGAAAAAATCCCATAGTTCTATCCTGCTTACAAAACTCAAGCATCTTACACATAGGATCACTACAACCTATATGAGATCTGAGGTGATCGTGATCCAACCACAAGCGCTTTAGCTCTGTGACATATTCCAGCACAGCTCTCTTCTTGAACCATGACATCGATCTCCCTCTTGATCTGGTAAACCCTCAGGTTGTTCCCCACACCATCATAAGTCTTTTTTAGCTTCTCCAGACAACTCGTTCTATGCCATCCACAGTGAATGCGATAGATGGAGCCATATAATTCAAAAGCTAGATATAGCAAATATAGATAACCATGTGAGTGGGCTTCCACTCATCTTTCTCCAACGAACTGTCAACCGGTTCGACCTTCTCTCCGGTAAGGAACCCCTCTAGTATGTGTCTCACCCGACAAGACCAGCTTAGATACGATGCTGGCCCATCGAGTTTCATATCCATAGGTGAGAGCTCTACTTTATAGCAGGCTTCACTACACTCTCGCTTGCAGCCACACTGAATGCTCGCATCAAGATCGAAAGCTCGAACGCACTCAACTTTCCCAAAATACCCTCCATAGGGTTCTTGCTCTTATCCGATGCCTCATCTGCCATCTATCTCAATTGAGCCCCTTTCCTTTCTTCTTTCTTTCAAGAAACCTCGATCTCGCACTCTCGAGATCTAGATCCAACTCATCTCATTCCTTTTCCTTTTTTCGTACTCTATCTCGATCGCTTAATCAAGCATAGATCTATATCCGATCTCTTCCTTTCAGTGAGGTTTAGCAGAAACCCTAGGTGGATAATGTGTCTCGGCTGTCTCGGCAGAAACACGAGACGACAGCGACCGCTTTAGGCGAGTGTGCTCTCCATGCACGACCTCCTACGCTTTCGACAGATCTGGCGCTCGAGCCTCAGGCGAGTGTGCTCACCCTGCACGACCACCTCATCTGACTCGACAGATTCGGCGCTTGCTCCCCCTTCGCGACGCGACCTGATCAGTGGCGCTATAGCCTGGCGACCCGGTGACGACGGTGGCAATGCGAGCTAGCGACTCAACCAACTGACGAGTGCCTGGCGGCATGACCTGGCAACGATCTGGTGATGACTAGATGATGCTACCAGGCGATGCTGAGGTGCAGCGCGACGAGGTCTTTCCTCTTTTTTTGGAGTTTTTCCTTTTTTTTATATAGAAGGTGGCTGGTGGCTAACCCTAGGAGATTTTTCTGGCTCTGATACCAAGTAGAAAATGAGCAAAAAGATGTTTTTCATTCATCACAAAATGGGTATGTATAGAGATACAATCCCTTTTGCAATCTAGTCCCTCAAAATATCCGAAATAATCCTCTTACACTAAAGACCATACAAAAGACACTAATCCTGAAACTTAACAAAAAATACTAGATTTATCACAAATGTCAACACAACCCTCCTCCTTTCTAGACTTGAAACCGGCTATGTAAAACATAGGCAGAGTTAGTCATAACCAAAGAGTTGAAACAAATTATTGCCACCTCTAATATGTTATGCACGCATAATAAATTAAAGCTGGAAAGTCTGAAGACCTGAAACGAATTATAGCTACATCTAATATGTCATGCAAGTTGCTATTATGTTAAGCATGGAATGACATAGACATTTTTTCAAGCTAGCACTTCTTGGAATAGTATCGTGCGTGTACGATGCTTCTACTCTTAAATTGAGTTTTGGTACAGAAAGATGATAACCTCTTACCATTGCTAGATTAGTAGTGATAGTGATGATAACATTTAGATAGTAATCATTGTTCAATTCACTTTCTAATCAATAATAAAATATAAATATGGCAGAGTACTACTGAGATGGGCTGATTATGTTCTTCATTATGAGCACAACATTTGGAGGTAAAATCATAATTTCCATTTTCCAATCTAGTTATTCCAAATCATAATCTCAGATGGTTAGGTAAATAAACATAATACATGCGTATTTTTCATGAGCATAGAGCTCTGATACTTTATGTGGCGGCGGGAGCAATGGCAGAGGCACTGGGAGCACTGAGAAAAACCAAGCAACCTGACACGGCTGCCTTGTTTTTGCTTGCATGCCATGAGATCTACACAAAGCACCTCTCCAGTATTAACGCACCACCCACACAACCAGAAGTTGTAGACAAATCTGAAGAAGAAAATGGAGAGGAACCTGCAGATTGGGAGGAGAAGACGAAAATTAATTTCCCCGGCAGGAATGTGGATGAGGAGGACATAGCTACTGTCATCGAGTTCTTTGGGCAGTATCAGCGAAAACTAATCCATCTATGTATGGATACCGTTCACTCAATTGAGTGAGGCACTACGTTTTTTTGCAAAACAAGAGTTCATTCTTTTTTGGATATGTAGTTAGTGTTGTAATGATAATTTTGTTTTATTTTGTTCTTTTTTTTATTTTTTATTTTACTATTTATTGGTTCTGAGTTGTGTAGTTCATTTTTTGTTAGCGTATTTGGGTGGATATATCAACAGTAAAAGTTGGTCCAGGATTGTTGTTTTATCAATTATAGATTTGCAATGATGTTTATGATATAATGAATCGGTAAATCTAAGAAATATAATTTATAGCTTTGCTAAGAGAATTATGTCCAGCAAGGCTTACATAATTCTTTAATATTTAAAATTTAGCTATTTCACAGGTTCCGTTACGGAGGATTTAATTTGGCATTTCCGATAAACTTCCAATCTCTCTCTTATTTCTTTCAAAGATTTATTCATTTTTACTTGTTGAATGGATTCCCAAGCAGAACGATGAAGAAAATCTTGTTTCCTCGGAATTAAAAAATAAAAATAAAAACACAAGAATAAAGGGCTAAAATAGGACCTTTTAAATTCTTAGTTCTTTAGATATACTTGCAAGTCAAGTTGTACAACAATTATCCCATATATCTAGTAATAGTAGTATGTAATAAGCAACAGAGTTCACCGAATAATTACTGCTCTGATGATGCTATCATCTACCATTCTATCCCAAAGCCGAAAAATTGCAGCGATCAAAGGAATTTATTCCTTATCGTTGTACTTTGAGAATTGCTAATAATAATGGAAAATTTTCATAAAGGGCCTAGCAGCAAAGAATTTCAACAGATAGGGCCGGAGGCACCCTAAAAATTGCACAGAAGGCCAAAGACGCGATTAATAGTCGCGCCCCTAAGCAGATTCCGTTTTTTTCCCTGAAATCAAGGCGTTTTGCATGTGCTTTTGCAGTTGTGGACTCGGGCACTTAAGGGTGCGATTATTAATCACGCCCCTAAGTGATTCTGAATTTTTTTTTTGTTAAGTTGTTCATATTTGTACCTTTTAATATAATAATTATTAGTTAGTACTAATATATAATTGTTTATTATTTGTTAATATATCAATAAAAGTAGTATATTCATATAATATTTATTATTAAGCAAATTAATGATAATTTCAATATACAATAAATTTTTAATATATGTATAGTTTTAATATAATACTATTAATTTGTCTTGTTAATTTTTTTGGGTTAATTAATAATTATTTATACCATTTAATATAATAATTAGTTAGTACTAATATATTATTTTTGGGTATTTGTTAATATATGTATATTAATATATATATACATATATATACTATAATTATACTACAATTATTATTAAGCACAAAATAACATAAATTTATACATATGTTGAAGATATAACAAAATGATAAATATTACATGTGTTGTAATATAATACTATTAAATAACATAAATTGATAATATACAATATATGTAATACTATTAAATAACAAAATGATAAATATGAAATAGGTTATACATATGTTGTAATATAATACTATTAAATATTACATATGTTATTTATACACAATATATTACAAGAAATAATAAATTTATGATATATTGAAGATATAACAAAATGAAAGTATATTCTCAAACCACATTAAGATATAATAACATAAATTAAAGTTCATAAAATCCTCAAACACAAAATATTTTGCAATAGTCTCCAAGATAAACATACATATCCAAGTCTCCTAAATAAACATACATATCCAAATGTTTGAGATACACGTACAAACTAATTAATAAGGCATAAAACAAAATTACATTATCTTAAACTAAATAAAAGAACAAGCTTCATCATCTCCTTGCTAATTACCTGCGATAACGAAATCTCAAGCATTACAAAATTGAAACCAATGTTGTTTTGTGAAATAAATAATACTAGTATTACCTTCGTCGTTTGGGGGTGCAGTGCAGGTGCGCCTGCTGTGTCCCGTTTGTTTGCATCGCCCATAAGTGTATGCTTGTCGATGTGTATTCTCTTCATCCATTTCATTTCTAATCCGTATATGTTGACGTCTCCCCTTCTTAACAGCATACCTTGTCGGGTCAGGCACTAGCTTTGGTCGTGGAATTTCAGGTCATGTGTCAGAATTTCCGAATGGCTCAAATTCTGGCGTCCATGTTGCCATCAACTCTTGAATGCGATAAACAGGAGATACGCACAAATTGCTACTTATGCCCCCTTGAGCACAACATGCTACGATATGAGAACAAGGGATACCTGTTAGTTGCGGTTTTTGACAAGTGCATGTACCTCCGGGCACTTCTAACCGCACTGTATGTATTCTATTTCCTTTAATCTTGTTCCCAACGAATCTTTGACCTGTTTGAACCTCATATTTTCGCTCGTTCCGGTACGCTCGCACCGTATGTGTATTTCCCCTTAATCTTCGCTCCTCTAATAACGCTTGGATTTTGGGGGAGAAGAGGAAACCTTGTTCAATTTCTTTTTCTGCTTTTGCTCGCCTTTCAGCAAAGTATTTGACCGACTTATAGAATGTGATTTCAACAAGAGAAGTAACCGGTAACTCACGTGCTTCTTTGAAAACATTATTGAGGGATTCTGGTCCGTTCGTTGTCATCATCCCCATTCTACGGCCTCCTTCATCGAATGAAAGAGCCCATAAGTCAAAACGCGGTGCATTGTTCCTTTCAACATCGTTCGGATCCCTACCAATATCCTCAAGCCATGTTGCAGCGTCGGGGCATTTTTCGTGAATACGACTGAGCCTCATTAGAAACTTCCTCTTTTGATTTTGTTTCATTGCTTGCCTCAAGATCTGTGTTAATTTTTTGTTGGTAAATTCTTTTGTGAAATTTTGACATATGTGCCTTGAACAATATCGATGAAAGACATGTCCATCTTGGGTGCTCCAACCCAGGTCTGGCTCACTAAAAACCCGCAAGATACTCTTGTGACGTTCAGAGAGTACTGTCACAACTCGTGATCCAACCACTTCCCTACGAACAAATTTCATGAAATCCTCCCAAGATTTGTTGTTCTCGGTATCAACCAACGCAAATGCAAGGGGCACCAACTGATCTTCTGCGTCGAAGCCACATGCAACTAACATCTTCCCCTTATACCGCCCAGACAAATGTGTACCGTCGATTCCTATAACAGGTTTGCAGTGCCTGAAGGCCTGTATTGACGGACCATATGCCCAACACACTGCTTGAAATAATCTTTCATTTGGATCATTTGTGGGGGCGGTAAACCACTCAATCACTGTACCCGGGTTTGTTCTTTGTATGGCATTAAGTAAGGGCACGATTAAATCATAAGCTTGCCTCCAACCTCCGAACAATTGTGCGATTGCGATCTCTTTTGCACGCCAACACTTGAGGTAAGGAGCCTTGAAATTATATCTCTGCTCAATGGCAATCTTGATGTCTTTTATAGTAAACCTTACATTTCCCTTAACACTTTCTCTGATTATGGAAGCCATGAATGGAGACGTTAAGTGCGGATGCTCCAACCTATCTCCCGACATAACACATTCATGCGGACCTTGCCTTGTATTAATAATAAAAGCATCATCACTTAGCCTTCTTGTTGCATACAACCTCCAATTACAATTTTGGTCGGTACACTCGATTGTATACACGCTTTTATTGGACTTTCTCTTCTTAAACGTGCGGTTCGATTTGATGTGAAAATCATGCACAACCCATTTTAGATGATCCTTTGATCGAAAACATTGTCCCATTGCCAAACCATCTTCTGTGACATATCCTTCGTCGTCAAAGTAATTGCCATCACCAATTATATCGATGATTGCATTAATATTATTCCATGAAGCTATTGGATGAGAATCGGTTCGGTCCCATAATGGCCATGTTGTCATGGTCATAGAAGTCTCTTCTTCAGAATTGTAATTAGGGTCTTCGAAAGGTGTAAAATCCATATTCATGAAAGCTTCATTACCACACGTATTTCCAATTGGGCTTGCATCTTGGTTCACTAATATCTCAACCCGTTCTGCCGGGTTAATTTCATCCAACCCAACATTAAATTCGAAATCCTCATAATTCTCTTCTTCCTCTGGAATCGATTGATTTCGATTTGAGGTTGCATTTGGTTCATAACAATTGGTACGAAGATATGCATCTGACATTCTACAAGCTATTGGCTCAACATACTCATTTGGGGTTTCGTAAGCACGACTACCACTTGCATAACCCTGGTTTAGGGTTTCCGTAGCTCGACTACCGCTTGCACAACCATGGTTTAGGGTTTCATGACCTCGACTCCCACTCGGAAAACCTTGATTTGTTGTATATCGAAGAACTTTTGGCTCAACGTACAACTCAATCATTGCAACAGTACCAGGATGAACTGAATGGTTCACCATCAGTCTCCAAGTATCATTACTCGACAGTTGTAACTCAGTATAGAATATTACCGGAGGAGTTAGCTGTAATCCGGCATTGAACCTCCCTGATATCTCTAAAGCATGTGTTGAACTTGAAATCCCCATCCATCGGTACAACTCCGTCTCCAGTTCACAGAGTGTTATGTCGTCATTCACCGTAAAACTACCGGTAGCTTTTTTCGAGTAATGCACACCATGAGGACCGTTCTGGATGGATCCTCCAGTGTAGAAACTAATAATAAACATTTTATATGTAAGATTTTGGGAGGAGAAGTGTGAAAATTTGATTTAGGATTTGTGGAGAGGAAAGGGGCTGCTGGGGAGAAGAGATAAGATTAAAATAATGGTTGGAGAGAGAAGAAAAGAAAGGTGTTGCTGTATATATTTTGTTCATTTAGGGTACAGGTGGACCCCTCATCTGAAAAAAAATCGTGCAAGATTCAGACTTATCTGCAAAAATGACATCTTCTTAGGGGCGCAACTAGGGGTGCACAAAATACTCGTGACTCGTGACTCGCTCGTGTTCGGCTCGTGTTCAGATCGCTAACAACTCGTTCGTTAACAGCTCGAGTGTTAACTAGCCGAGCCGAGCCAGCTCGTTAGTAAACGAGCCGAGCTCGAGCTGTGACAAGCTCGGCTCGTTTAAGTATCGAGACCTTAACGAGTTAATCTGGACCGTCGAATTGATTACCACCATCTCTAAATAGATCATTACCATAGAGAATTTTCATGATTTTATAATTTTATTATGTTTTTTTAATTATTTTGTCATTTTTTTCTTGCAAACGAGCTACAAACGAGCCAAACGAGCCAGCTCGAGCCTTAACGAGCCGAGCTCGAGTTGAGAGTTTCAGCTCGTGACTCGTTAACAAACGAGCCGAGCCAGCTCGTTAACAAACGAGCCGAGTTCGAGTTCACCCCAGCTCGCTCGAGCTCGGCTCGTTTACACCCCTAGGCGCAACTAAATAATTGCGCCCCTATGTTAATTCAGAAAAATGGTGAAAAATGCATCTTCTTACTAGCTTGTAATCTTTCTAATCTTTTTAAATAATAATAATAATAATAAGTATATAATAATATTAATATTTATAGTATTATATTACAAATATTAAAATTACAAATTTATTTTATGTTTAAATTATTATTAATTTGCTTAATAATAATTGTAGTATAATTATAGTATATATATGTATATATATATTAATATACATATATTAACAAATACCCAAAAATAATATATTAGTACTAACTAATTATTATATTAAAGGGTATAAATAATTATTAATTAACCCAAAAAAATTAACAAGACAAATTAATAGTATTATATTACAACTATACATATATTAAAAATTTATTGTATATTGAAATTATCATTAATTTGCTTAATAATAAATATTATATGAATATACTACTTTTATTGATATATTAACAAATAATAAACAATTATATATTAGTACTAACTAATAATTATTATATTAAAAGGTACAAATATGAACAACTTAACAAAAAAAAATTCAGAATCACTTAGGGGCGTGATTAATAATCGCGCCCCTAAGTGCTGGGCCCACAACTGCAAAAGCACATGCAGAACGTCTTGATTTCAGGGAAAAAAACGGAATCTGCTTAGGGGCGCGACTATTAATCGCGCCCTTGGCCCTCTGTGCAATTTTTAGGGTGCCTCCGGCCCTATCTGTTGAAATTTTTTGCTGCTAGGCCCTCTGTGAAAATTTTCCAATAATAATCCGTGTATATGCTATCCTAAAGTTCCATTTCTTTTCTTTAGAACAGCATCGTGCACTGTTCTATTGAGAACGGCATCCATCTCCTTCACAAGAAAGAAAATTCCAATCTAATCCAATTACATGCCAGTATACTCATCTTCTCAATATTCTTCGTTTTATTTGGTTGTAATTCTATGAAAAAAATCATCTCATCTGATCGGAAATATATGACACAATTCATGTGATTGAAGTAAGGGTGGTTAGCAAAATAGAAAAAAAATGAAAAAAATTTGTAATTTGGTACCAGTGTGATAATACTTGAGACTTTGTAAGGGGTAACAAATCTGGTGGTTTTGGTAGTTCTTTTTGTTGAAAAAAATTTGAAAGGACATTTAGGAAAAATAAGTATTAGTGAGCTACATAGTTGAAGCTTAAAATAATTACAAAATATTTTACCTTTCAAACCATATTTGTTTCTAGTGAGGCATTATTTTCAAATATTCTTTTATACATCCATTTTCAACCAACTTAAAGATAGACAACTACATTTACAAGCAGGAACAAGTTGATTTTGAGGCCAACCTGGAACTTAAAAAACTTTGTGGTTCTAATTAGGACAACTTTTTGGAGCACCTATTTTAATCCAAAATAACAATCTCCTCTTCTTCTATTCTTTTCTTTTTGACTTTTTTAGTTTGTCTATGTTCCGGTATGAAAACGGTAACACGCGACGCTTTTGTACAAGAAAACATTACTGTTTGTCCCATATGGTTAATGACATATATTCCCTACTATTATTGCACCTTTAATTGATTGTCAATGACTGATCGCTGTTGTTGTCTTTTCACTAATACCGGTCGTCGAAGAAAGGCCACCGGAGATTTCGAATCTGATTGAAGCTGTGTACCTAGAAACAAAGAAAAAAAAAGAAAAGAAAACCTCACAATGTCACTTTCTGTTTTGCAGCAAATGTTCTTCTTTAGGCATGGTTTTCTATTCTCTTTCCAACCAAAACTCAATTTTAACAGTGATAGAATTAGAAATTAGTTTGTTAAATTTCACCTAAAGTGTTTCCAGATATAGTTATTCTGACGTAGACTAAATGAAATTGTCAGTACGGTTAGATGCTTTTGCTGGACTTGGTTTTCAATGAAGCAATACCGAAGAAAAACTACCAAATTTTCTTTCATATAAGATATAATTGTGTTTCTTTACTCTTGCTGTAAACAAGATATCCATATTTAAATGAATATTTTAAATGTTGATAACCTCAGCTACATGATTCTCAGAATTGGGACATAATAACCTGCTATTGTCAGAACTATCAACTCAGGAAAAAGTACTAACTATCAACTCTATGGCAAATTCATACTAAAAACCAATATAATGCACGCAATCACGCTCAGATCAACACATGCATGAACAAATTAAGCAAATATTGCCATATTGGTGACAAAGATATATACTGTGAAAATTATTCAAGTAGCCTATAATAGACATGAAGGGGAGTCTTGGCGGAGCGGTAAAGCTGTCGCCTTGTGACCACGAGTTCGAATCGTGGAAACAGTCTCTTGTAGAACTGCAGGGAAAGATTGTGTACAAAAACCCCAAAGTAGTCCGACCTTCTCCGGGCTCCATGCAAGCGGGAGCTACGTGTACCGGCTGCCCTTTGCCTGTAATAGACATATATGTTCACACGGCTCTATTCATTAACACAATGCCCAAATTGATAAATTATGTAGTCGTTCGTCCTAGCTTTTCAAAAAGTGCAGATTGACAAGTTGACATCAATATTCTTCATTCTTTACTCTCTATTTCAAACTGATAAGATTTATCTTGTATTCTTATATTAAGATATATCACTTTGAAAAAAAATTGTGCTAACTGTTATCGGTTCACCCACCAATTGTAGTATGCCACCATGGCACAAGTGTCAATCCAAACTGATATTATTTCTCTTGAAACAAAATTAAATATTGAGTGCTTGACTCTAAGTATCCATTCTAGATATTTATTGACCTTACTTATTTAAAAACACCCAGTGGTCGATATGTTTTGACAATGAACTAATTATATACTTATATGAAGCATAATTGGCCTAATTAAATAAAAACGAGCCATCATACAAAATCTAACTACTATGTTAGACATAACTTTCTCGATTAGATTTTCTTAACTACGTTGGAGGCTTTCAACGTTATTCTCTTTTGTCTATTTTATGTATATGTTTAGTCCAAGTATGTGCATAATTCATTTATTTGTGAGTCAAAAGCCACTAGGGAGTTGTTACGAAAATAAGCCAACTTTTCAAAAAATTTAACAAATTAATGAGCTCTTACATAGAGGAGAATCACATTAGAAGGGATCACTTGAGAATGGATTTTTTTTTGACAAACCGCGGAATAGAGATTAGTCTCAATTATAAAGTACATATGTATAATTTTAAAAAGTAATGTGGTGTTTGTAATAATTTTTTTGTGAGTAACTTGGTACAATAAACAGTTGCCTAATTAAGTGATATATAGCTACCATCACTATCTACAGAAATGCACTGAATACTGGCTCTATTATCTGCATTTTTATTCCCAAAACACAACAAAACTGCCGCGATCAAGCAAAATTGCATCTTATTCTCCATGGATCATGCTGCTTGGTTATCATCCCTTATCATCGAACTTTTTGAAAGGAATACTAGTGACAATATGTTAGCACAGTGTATACGCCATTGGGAACAGTTCTCTTAACTCTAGAACAGAATCCTTGCATCGCTTTCAAGCAAAGGATAATGCTGATTTTATTTAAAAAAAGACCACACCACAATTAGTTCTCTCTTAATCTGTATTTTGTTTTACTTCTAATGGGGCCATACGATGAACCTATATGCCGAAAGTACATACATACATACATACATACATACATACATACATACATACATACATCCATTTATAGATGTTGCTAGTTTTTAGATCACATTTGTGCCAATTTCGTATAATTTCAACGTCGGATCTAATATTCCATTGGCAATTATGATATATAGAGACGCATGTTTGCCCGGAGCATGAAAAATTAATAGTTAATAGTATATTTTTCGAATTTTTTTGTTTGACTTTGAAAAAAATAAAATAAAAATTACATTCATTCATGACTCTAGTTTCAAAAATTTGACAGTTATGACTCTATTTATCTACGTTCAAGTTCAGATGTGTTTTCTAGACGCATGCGATCAGAAGCCGAAGTCACTCGAGTTGACAAAGTAAAAAATTTTATCAAGTAATTTGAAATTTGTATTCACGTCCGAACGCATGTTTGAATGGGCATTCAGACGTAGCGTGGACGCAACGTTCAGACGTGAACACAGATTTGGAATTTTGCACCATATTTATCATTTTGTCGTTTCATTTTGCAACATGAGCGCATGAGTTTAGTCCGAACGTTGAACGCAAAAAAATAGAGCCTCACGACTGTCAAATTTTTTAAACCAGGATCGTGATGCAATTCTTATTTTTTTTGGGTTGTGACAAAAAATAATTCTCCTTTGTTTATTTTTTATTTTTTTTCTGTCTCTCTGTATGTGTATTTGCAGGGAGGTTGTTGGGGGTGGATCGCTTGATTGTACTTCTGTCTATATTAGTTATATTAATTATGTTAACACTCAAGTGTATTGTCTACTTTTGACTGAATAATCTTGAATTTAACAAAAACATTGTTTAATTTATTTAAATATATATATATATATATATATATATATATATATATATAGGAGTGAGGCTATGGTGTTCTGCAAATTAAGCACGTGCTTTGAAATTGTGGATCATTAGATCACACTTTGTGATTCGTGCGCACATGATGATTGAAGATCCAATGGTCCACAATTTCAAAGCACGTGCTTTGCAAAGCATAATAGCATTTCTCATATATATATATGAGGGGGGATCCGTGGCCTCCACTCCGTAGCCTCCAGCCCTATTTTCCACCAAAATCAATGATATCGCCGATCCGGACCGTTCAAAACATTACTCATACTAATATAGACTTGGAGACTAAATTTTAGATTTTTTTGAATTTTTTTACTATTTTATCTGATGGGTTGAAAATTGAATGTCTATAAGTCGTTAGATAAATCCAATTTTCAACCCGTCCGATAAAATAGTAAAAAAAAATCAAAAAAATCTAAAATTTGGTCTCTAAGTCTATATTAGTATGAATAATGTTTTCAACGGTCCGGATCGACCATTTTCATTGATTTGACGAGGAGGCTACGAAAAAGGAGGCCAATGGATCCCCTATATATATATATATATATATATATATTTCCGCAAAGTCTTACTATGCTAGGAAGCAGTAAACTACACACATTACCTTTTGGTTAGTCAATTTCTACTTTTCCTTTCCTTTATGTTAGACGACTTTGCATGGAAATTGGAACAACCAACACCTTTCTTGAAAGTACTTGCTGAAGCATATTGATATCTACTAATGCATTTATATTCCAGACTAGCTGTAGCTTCCTTAGAAATACAGCACAGGCAAACTGCATGCTCTTCAAATTCTTCTCCACATTCTCTAGATAGATAAAAGATAATATTCCTCTATAATAATTCAAGCATCCTCTTAGCTCTACCTACAGTTTTAACTTGAAAGCAAGTGTCCACAGAATAATGGGGTTATGATATCCCTTTCTTTCCCAAAAAACAACAAAACTGCCGCAATCAAACAAAAATAATGCACCTTATTCCCCATAATGATGAGCAATTTTTCCAAGATTAGATTCATTTTGAATTGTAATTGTCTAAACTTGTAATCTATAACGAGCATGGCTAAAATAATATGCATAGTACACCACATAACGTACTATGCGTCCATTTGTATTTAATTTGGTCATTAAATTGATATTTAAGTTGCTCAATAAAGTCTTCATATCAAAATCTTGTAGGAAATAAAATTTCGTGATTTTTAGAGCTTTCTTGCTATTTTTTAAAAACAGTCCAGAAATGATACTTTTGTAGTATTAAATCTGGACTGTTTTTAAAAAATATTTAAAAAATAGCTAGAAAGCTCTAAAAATCACGAAATTTGATTTCCTACAATATTTTCATATGAAGAATTTATTGAGCAACTTAAATCTCAATTTAATGACCTATATCTATATGCATAATACAAAATGTGGTGTACTGTGCATATTATTTTAGCCATGCTCATCTATAACAGTACAGATGCTAATCTAATAGTTGTTCAATACATCCGTTACATAGTGTAAGAGATGAGAACAGAATCCATGCATGCATCCCCTTCAAGCAAAAAGAGAATTCTAATCTAAACAACCAATTTGGCCACATTTAATTCCTTCTTTATCCAATCTTACTGTTCACCTTTTTGTGCCATCCAATAGAAAGAGACAAAAAGATCTACTTTTTTTTTGTCTGTTCTCTGGCTTCCTGATCCAATCCTGGCCATTGATGGCTTAATTTTGATCATACACGATTATTGAAGTGGCTTATGAAATGCATTCCAAAGATGGTAAAGTCATAATAGCCTTGCAAGAAAAATTCTAGCTTGTGGTTTGCTCGAAATTGGGGAAAAAAATGTTCTGCTCGCTCGTTTTAGACACAAGTTGCTAATGAGCTGGCTTGGCTCGAGCATTTGTTAAGGAACTTAGTTCAAGCCTCCACTTGGCTCATATTGGCTGACTTGAAATATATTTGTTTTGTTGATTTGTTTATAAAATTTATTTTTGAACTCTTAGTTCTGGAATAAGCTCATCTTATTTATAACCTCACGCACAGTCCCATAACTCAAGTTACAAATAAAATAGTTCATAATACAAACAATGATATGATAATACTTTTAGTATAAACCTAGGACTACTAGAGAGAACCGAAAATTTGAGCGAAAATCTAACCTTATTTCATGCTTTGCAATTCTTGGAATTGATGCTTTTTTTTTATCCGGACAGCGGTGTAGTACTTTCTTTGCTTCTCCGTTTAGCGGTGTGACATCGAGGTCTTCCAAGAGAACAAGTCACAGTCGTCGGTTTCCTTATTCCCTTACACGACAACTCCTTGTAGAATCCGATGAAGAGGCTCTACAACGATCTCTCTTCTCTCTTATTCTTTTTTCTAATTTCTTAGAGTAATTTTTTCTATTTTTCTGTTATGTCTTGAGAGAGAGAGAGGGTGACTTGTCACTTGGGCATCATGTGCCTTTTAGAAAAGGTGCATGACAATTATGCAATTCAGTCTATCAATAAATTGCTAATTACCAACTATAATTTCTGCACATTAAAGAGTCAATTCCTACAACACTTTTGTCCATATAAATACACTTTATTGATCACTTGATTATGGATATTAATGACATATAATTAATATATAATTGTATAACACGTAAGTTCATAAAACTTATCGTTTCATATGGCGTCCCATATGACCTGTATAATTGTAAAATCCAACATGATCATAATATAGGAGGTGGGTCAGAATAGGAGAGCGTTAATGTGTGGAGGTTAGACACAAGATAAACACTCAAGAAAATATTTTTATTATCACTAAAAAATATAAACAAGATTACAATTCTTTTATTTAACTCTCACAATCTCACACTTCTCAACTCTCTCTATTCTTTCTTTCTCTCTTTAGCTACAGCTAGCTTTTCTTTTGCTTGATACAAATGACATGACAAGCCACTCCTTTTATAGCACACAAGGGAGGTCTTTGAGTTACAAGTGTCATTACTAAATTGCATTTACTTCTAAAACTTAAAATTCAATTTAAACAAATTTTCAACGTAGAGATTTCAACAGGTGAGTTGTAGATGGCTTATTGATCTTAGGTTATAAACTTATTAATGAGATAAGGTTTCTAACAATTAATTTCAGGTTTGAAACTCCAACAAATGCCCTCTCAAATCTGAAGTTGTCACGTGCCTAGCGCACTTCTGAACTTCTTAAATGTATCAACTGGGAGAGCTTTTGTAAACATATTAGCAACTTGCTCCTTGGTACTATAGTACTCCAATGTCATAACCTTTTGCTTCACTTGATCTCGCAAGAAGTGAAAGTTTATCTCAATGTGTTTGCTCCTCCCATGCATAACCAGATTTTTTGCAAGTTGAATTGCGAATTTGTTGTCGACATAGATTATGGTCGACTCGAGTTGGGGATGATCTATCTTCTTCAGGAGATTCCTCAACCATATAGCTTCACATGCTCTAGAGGCTACTGCCACGTACTCAGCTTCACACGATGAAAGAGCGACAATACTTTGTTTTTCGAAGTCCATGTGAATGCGGTGGATCCGAGAAAGAACACATGTTTAGTGGTGCTCTTTCTTTCATCTTAATCACCTCCCCAATCATTGTCTGAATAGCCATACAAATTTTCTCCAGCATTTTTAGCATAAAACATGCCAAAATCCAGTGTTCCCTTGAGGTATCTGAGAATTCGCTTTGCTGCCAACCAATGCTATGTTCTTGGCTCTTCCATGTACCTACTGACAAGTCCAACTTCATGCACAATGTCGGGTCTTATGATTGTAAGGTACCTCAGGCTTCCAACGAGATTTTTGTAGATTGTTGGATCTACATAGTTTTTGTCACATTCTTTTGTCAACTTCATTCCAGTTGCGACTGGCATGCCAACATGATTGCAATCTGTCATCTTGAACTTCTCGAGTATCTCTTTGGCATACTTCTTTTGTGAGATGAAGATGCCATCTGGATGCTGCCTTATCTCAATGCTTAGAAAGTAGGTCATTAGACCACAGTCGGTCATCTCAAACTCTTTAAACATGGCTTGCTTGAACTCTCGAAACATGTCGGGGTTGCTCCCTATAAATAAGAGATCATCAACATAAATGTAAGCTATTAGAACTCCATGCTTGTTCTTCTTCATGTAGAGGGCATGCTCGAATGGGATTTGACAAATCCCATCTACTCCATGTATCCATCAATTCGTGCATTCCAAGCACGAGGTGCTTGCTTGAGTTCGTACAATGCTTTCTTCAAACGATACACCTTATTCTCAGCTTCTTTAACAATGAACCCTTCAGGTTGCTCAACATAGACCTCTTCTTCAAGGACACCATTCAGGAATGCTGACTTCACAGCTAACTGGTGAAGGTTCCAATCGTGATGTGCTGCAAGAGAAATTAGCATCCTTACTGTGTCAAGGCGTGCTACGGGCGCAAAGACTTCATCATAGTCAATGCCATTCTTCTGCTTGTATCTTTTCGCAACTAGGTGTGTCTTGTAATGGTTGATTGAACCATCAACACCTCTCTTAATTTTGTACACACATTTGACACCAATTGTCTTCTTGTTTGCCGGCAACGCAATTAGCTTCCAGGTGTCATTCTTCACAATGGCTTCAACCTCTTCATTCATGGCTATCCTCCAATTCTTATCCTGCACATCATCTTTGAAATTTAGCGGTTTAGTATCGACATATTGAAAAAAGAGGTTAGTTTCATCGCCATCAATTTGGTGTGTACTCGCATATATATCATTGAGACTTCTAGTATGTTTGTTGCGTAGGAAACTTTCGATACTACTGAATGATGATGATCTAGAAGTTGGTATGTCTGGTTGCTCTAATTTTGGTTGCTACTGTCGACTTTAGTAGGCTCCTCTACTAGCACCTTTTTTCCTTTTTCATTTTCAATATTTGTCCATGCTTCATTTTCGTCGAAGATGACATCTCGACTTATCACAACTTTGTTGCTTATCGGATTATAGAACTTGTATGCTTTCGATTCTTCACAATAGCCGATGAAGATGCACTTCTCGCCACGATCATCAAGCTTATTTCTTTTAGTTTCTAGAACTTGTGCATATGCCACACACCGTCTAATAAAGCTAACCAAAGACGTTACGAAGAAATCCCAAAATAGAAAGAGAAGAATTATTAGATGCTTAGTATAGTACTAGTATGGAAAATTATTAATACTCCGAGACAAAGAAATAAAAACGAATATAAGACCCCAAGTGTAGGACATTAGGGTTTACCCTCTTAGACGAGTCTCGTATTCAAGCCGTCAATCTAAGGATAGTGTTAAGCGGGTCTCGTATTCAAGCCGCCAACTTAACAAAATTCTTAGTTCCAGAGTGGAATGTACTGGTAAAACTTGAGCGGTTACTAACAACACATGCTCAGTCAAAAGCGAACCGAGACGCCTACCTCACCAAAAGTGAAAATAAAACAAAATAAAATCACTCGGTCTTAGCCGCCATACAAAAATAAGGAACTGACTACCTGTTTGAAATAATATAATAAAATGTAACTCCCTGTACCAACCAGGGGCCAAAGGGGAGCATCATACTTCCTTTGTATCAACCAGGGGCCAAAGGAGAAAGCCCTTCGAATTTTAGGAGATCTCGTAATATCGGCTAATAGAAAATATAATAAATAACAGAATAGTTCCAATATCTCACATATGACATACACACTCTAAATTGAGATTTCGAACCTTATTCACTCAAGAGAAGAATTTAATATAATATAGTATACTATTATGGTGGTTGAAAGTCAAAACTCTCCATTAACACTACGAGCCATTAAGTGATGAACTCGTTTGATGGGCATCAGTCGAATGTTTACAAGAGAATCGCCCTGCCTGAGTTTGTCATAAGTGATGTTCAGAGTGAAGAGACAGGCAGAGAGGGGGGAACGAGATCTTCTAACGCGCAACAAAAACATTGTGCATGATGCGCAACAAATCTCAGTCTTTGATTTGCATCGAGATTTATGCAAGCTAAACTTTATAATATCATACCCCCATGAATCAAATCTGGGTCATCCGTAGCCTACAACGCAGAAAATCTGAGCCGTCCGTTTGTGTTGCGCGACAGAAGAACAACATTCGAGAGAGGGGGGTTTCAAAGAAGCGAGATCGAGGAGCTGAGACGAAAGGACGGAAGAGAGGAAGGATCGAGAGAGATGAGTGGAGAATGGTCAGAGGAAATAAATGAAGCAAGAGAGAAATTCTATCGAGATTTTCTGTCGGTGAGATCTTCAGCGACTTTTTCTTGATAGTGCCTCATGTAACGATCCATCATCAGAGGAAGTTTCGACATGCCTTGACCCGTTTCCATTAAATGTGCATCGTGTTTGTTGCAAAGGATCGAGGCCGTGCGGAACAATCAAGGGGTCTCACCTGATTGCGTTGGAATCTTCACCTTCATTTATTTATCAAATCAATCCAGCTGAGAGCCTGAGACCTATAGAGCAAGAGAGCTGATACGTAGATATCATATTTGATACTGATTATTGATACATATTTTATTATGCATCTTTAATTTAGTTATCGTGCACATTATTTGAGTTATTATGCATATTATTTTTTGTAATAAAATAGTTATACATGTTATTTTTTGTACTGAAATAGTTATGATATAACATGTATAATAACTCAAATAATGTGCACGATAACTCAACTAAAAATGCATAATAAAATTGATATCGATAGTTGGTATCAAATATGGTATCTACGAAACATTATCCATAGAGCAATTCCCAAATCAGAGTTGACAACAAAATATTCCTTATTTCTTTCTCGCTTCGCGCTTTCCGTCTCCCATGTGGTCGCAATTAAGTGACCTTAGTTGCGGCGGGGCTCAGTCACGACCCAATGAGTCATAAACTGATGTAGTACGAGTCGCAGTATATTTTTCTGTCTTATTTATTCTGTTTTTAGGTAAGTTGAGGTTTGGATTGTGCAATCATTCATGCCGTAAGTCGCCTTTGAACTTCAACTGAGTCATATGACTCTTTACATGCATTTTTGCTTAATAATGACTAAGTTTGGGTATTTAATTTACTTGAACCTGTTTATGTAATTTAAAAATTTATAAAAAATTTAATCTAACAAACTTTTATTTAAATTATGTTTGGAATTTTACTTTCATGTCCACCCTTAATTATTTTAACTTGTTTTAAATTTTATGCTCTTATACAAAGGCATTAGGTATTTATTCCTGTTATGCTTTATTTATTTACACTAATTGATTATTTATTTATGTACAAATTTTGTACACCAAAATATTTGATTTTATTATTTACATTATTTTTCTATCAAGATTGAATGTTTTATTAAATTACACGTAAAATTTTATTATTGGTTGGTCATTTCTTTTAAATTGTTCAAAATTTTACGAGTTTTACAGGAACAATACAAGTTTAAATTATTGCTAAGGGTTTCACCAATAATGCAGATATAGACTATAAAAAAACTTTCTCACATGTATAAACGAAAGATTCTTTAAGGTTCATCATGAATTTAGTGGCACATATTAAGATATTGAGTTATATTAAATGGATGATAAGATCGTTTTATTAAAAGGTGAATTTGACAAAACAATTTATATGGTTCAACTACCTCATTATGAGATGGATGATCCAAAAGGTATGATTTGTCAATTAAGGAAATTCATATATGAACTTAAACAAGTGTCTCAGTAGTGGTATTTTTAAATTCGCTAAGGTTGTTTTCTTCTTCAGTTTTTTGAGGCAAATCAGATTGACAAATGTATATATCACAAGTTCAGTGAGAGTAAAGTTGTGTTTCTGATTTTGTGTGTTAATGACATATTTCTTGTCATAATTGATATAAAGAGTAATATGTGTTAGGATAAAGATACACCGAAATTATTCTTAAGGCATCTTATGTCTTTCACAATAAATATATATATCAATAAAATTATAAAGCGATATGACATAGAAGTTTGCAAACCATAATGTGCTCCAATAAAAAAAGAGACATGTTAGTCTCAATTAGTTTTAAGGTAGAACTTGAAAAAATCGAAAATGCAAAATATTCTTTATACTTTTAATTATAATGGGAGTATTATGAATAAAGTAAGTGTATGTGAATTTTGCATACATTAATGGAATGCTAAGAAAATACTTAAGTAATTCTGAATTGAAATACTAAAGAGCAGCCAAAATTGTACTATAGGATGTACAAAGAACAAAGTATCACATATTTATATTGGAATTCTGACAAGCTTGAGATCATAAGACATACTGACTCTGATTTTGTGGGATATCTGAAGTAGCATGAAGTCCACTATCAGTTGTATTTTGTTGACCGAAAAAGTTATTCCATGGAAAATTGCAAAGTTGTCATTGATTGCATTTTATATCATGAAAAATAGAATTTGTTGCATGCTTTTTGATATCAAATCAGATAATATGGCAACACAATTTTGTCACAAGACTACGGTTAGTGAAGACTATAGTCATCACAAAAGGATTTATTGTGACAATAATTATGTTTGATCAGTATCCAGAATGATACATATTTCATATAACTGAATCGCTAAATAAAGGTTTAATACTCAAAAGGTTACATGAACTCATATGTGTATAGTTTCAGCAGATGATGTTCATTTTCAGTGGGAGTCTGATAAGTTTATTATAGTGCTTAAAATAATTGTTTACATATTGTTTGTATTTACATACATTTAGTTTTATAATATGATGCACTCTAAAGTTAATTAAGTTTAAAGTTTATAAAGGTATATTGTGCATGCATATTAATAAGTTTCGTATTTATTCTGGATTTGTTTGATCTCAAATAAGATGAACCAAGTTAGAAACATACACGTAGATCACGTTTCGTGTGATTTCCACATTACACATCAATTTCATGGTTCATGTCATTCAATTGTATTAGCATCATGATTTATGTCGGCTTAGTCACTTATAAATGTGGCAAATGCTGCTTAAGTCTTTTGTTGATATGGTTGATGGACATGATTGTTTAACACTTAAAGCGACAATTAGGAAAGCGCTTGTTAATATATAATCAAAATGTTACACACATAGTTCAAGTGAGAGATTGTTGGATTTTACAATTATACGGGTCATATGTGATGTCATATGAAACGTATGTTTTATGGACATAATGTGTTATACAATTATATATTAATTATATGTAATTACTAGCCATCATCAAGTGATCAATAAAGTATATTTAATATGGATATAAAGTGTTATAGAAATGAACCCTTTAATATGCAAATATTAAAGTTTGGTAATTAAAAATTTATTGATGAACTGAATTGTATGATTGTCATGCACCATTTCTAAAAGGCACCTGGTCCCTAAGAAATAAGCATCAAATTCTCTCTCTCACACACAACATAAAAAAAGTTACTCTCTCCACGGAAAAAGGAAAGAGAAAAGAGAATAAAGAAGAGAAGATGGAAACTTTGTACAACCTCTCAATCAGATTCTGCATGAGTGTTGTCGCATAAAAGACTAAGGAAACCGACAACTTGATATTTATTCTCTTGAAAGACCTCGATGCCAACACAAGGAGACACCAAGAGAAAATAGAATTGACGGTGTGCACAACAACAAGTTTAAAGTTCAAATGAAATTTCCAAAAAGCAATGGTCATGAAATAAGCTATCATTTCCGCACTATTTTACAGCTTAAGTGGTCCCGAATTATAGTTTTGGATTTATCAAATATCCCATATTATTTCACGTCCATTCTTTTACAAGACAAAATAAAGATTTAGATTTTATTACGCTAGCTAGCATGTATATATAATGGAATAACGGATACAACTTTTTGACCGAATGGTATCCTAGTTTCCAAGGGCATATATATTTTTTTTCCAAATATATCTATGTGACATAGGAGACGTGCATATGTACACTGTCCTTGCACCTTCCTATGACCAAACTCTTTGAACAGAGAAAAAGCAGTACCCCAGGGGCCAAGTTGTGGGTTCTGTTGCACCTACAACCTCTGCTTTATAGACGAAGATATGATTTTATTTCAGCTCTTTATGATGTTGATAGTTACATCTCTGGAGGACATTAGGCGAACCTGACACCCACAAACACAGCTTGAAACCAAATTTAAGTGTTCTCTTGGCCGAATAATAGCTGTGTTATACTCGGTTTCTTTTTCTATATATATATATAGAGAGAGAGAGAGTACGGCTAATGTGAAAACATTTGCATTTCGACCGAAGTGTAAAAGTTTTACATTAGTTAATTTTTTTTGGTCAAAATTTAAATTTAAGTTGCTTAATAAATTTTTCATATCAATATTGTAGGAAATCAAATTTTGTAATTTTTAGAGCTTTCTAGCTATATTTTAAATATTTTTAAAAACAATCCTGAAAAGATCATATTTTTTTAATATTAAACTGGACGTAGCCAGCTAGACCCCAAATTTTCAAACTCTTTAATTAAAGTAATTCATTCATTTATCTTGATATATAAGCCAACTTTTTTCATGCTTCACTATTCAATCTTTTTTTTAAGAAAAAAAAGATGTGTTTACCTTATTTAAGATTCAAAAGAAAATTCTTAAGTAGGTCATAAATCTCGATTGGTGCTACATTCCAATCACACAGTACATTTTTCTAGTCGATCGAACACATTTTAGACAATTACTTTCGATAGTTCTCTTAAGAAGAAATTAAGTTTTGTCCAATTTTAACTTTTTTTTTATATTTCTAACCAAAGAATTAATGTTCAAACACAACCAGACTAGAAATATTTATCAAGTAATACGATGCATTGATGTAATTAGCTTGACAGACACCTAAGAATTAGAAAATTATATAGTTAATTAATTGAAGGTGCCGACAGCCGACAAGTTGGAATCAAAAGGAGCCGAAAAGGTGTCTAGCTAATGAGGGGCCAAGAAAACAACTGTCACTTTGTTAAATATTTCAGCATCTCCGCTTTGACAAGTGTGAATTGTGAAACTGAACCCCCAACATAATATTTTGAAAAAGAGAAAATTTAGCATTACTTGAATACTTTATTACAAATTAAATAATGCAGACAGCAAATGAAATTCGGATTCGTATCATTACTCAGTTACTTGATTACTAATATTTGCTAATAAAGTTAAGATTCGACATGTCAGCAAACTAGGTCAAACATAGAATACAACCAACTAACGTTAATAATTTGATTCAAACTACAATTTTTAGATACCAGCATATATAACTTTAAAATCATGAAGCTTTTTATTTATTATGTTCTTGAATTTTTGTTATTTGGGTCTCGGTGATCATTTTGATGATTATGATGATATAAATAAAAATATAGTAATGATGATGATGTCATTAACTCCATTAACTAACGGAATTCCTACAAAAATAATAGTCTCTTGTAAAAGAAGAACTTTGTTAATTGATAGTCTCTTGTAAATTAATTAAGTTCTTTGTCAATTGAACTAAAGCTTCTTTGGATACAAAGTTGAACATTTTCATCTCTTTTAGATTTCGAAATCCAACAACGACCAGCTAAATTTGTTTAATTCGATAATTTCCGAACTTATATAAACAAAATATTTGCATGCCTTTGTTTTTATCTAAAAAGAAAAAGAGAGAGAATAAGATATAGTAGGGCTATATATACTTCAAACAAACAAAAATTGACAAAAATAAAAAGTTTTTCTAACCATACCTCAGCACCCTCTATTCAGTAAACAGTTTAAAAACAAATTTTACATTTATCAAGCAATGCCAGTATTTTACCATACAATGATTTCAATAAGGTAAAGTAAATTACAAGTAAACAAGTTAATAACGGTCAAGTAACTTCGATTCATACTCTTCTAAGTTCTGAAACGGCATACAAGGTTATCATGGACCCCAGTACCACCTCATATATATATTCAAATTAGTTTGTACGGCCAAATTTTCATTAAAGATTTGAAGTTTTCATATGGACATTTATCAGAAACAGATTTCCAACATGGAGATCCTACAAAACATAGGATGTCAATGCGATGACAAACGCGCACTTTGTCAGATGCAAATGGTGGAAATGATGACCCATTTACGATCCTAATATGGAATCATTGCCGCACATGCAGCTCTTAATCAAAACGATAAAGTAACAACCTTCAAGTTACAAACAGAAAGCAAATCGGCAACAAGAATTTCAAGAAAATAGATTTAGGAGTACAGGCAGTTCTCTGGTGTAGCTACAAAGGAAAAAGATCGATAAAAATTTTCGTCCTCACCGTGCCGTTCATCTCATCATCATGGAAATCAACTGAAAGGCTAGTTGGTAGTATACCCTAGAGATATCGTACAAATTTTGATAAATTAGTTTCTAGTTAATTCCTTTTTTTATTAATTTCATTTTTCTTTCTTTATTTCAATAAGTGCTGTAAATATAAAGAATTATCAATTTTATTAATTGAAATTCTATGTAAAGCCTACTTTCTTAAAAAATAATAATAACTTTCTCATCAACAATTAATGCATCTCCTTGTCAGTGCTTAACTCTTTAAATTGCAACTAATTCCCTTCTCATTGATATTTTCTCTTTAAAAGTTACAAACAATTAAACCCAAGTAAAAAATACATCAACCCAACAGCGATAACTTTGTCAATTAGAAACTAGAACACGAGACGCCACACCCCTAGCTAGGCATCAGTTATTTCTGTACTTGTGTCATTCCCAAATCAATAAGTTGTTTTGAAGGGTTTGTATACTTTTAGATCTGATACAACTCCAGCAATGGATCCAGCAGCAGCAGCAACTGATATTATCAAGCAAGCGAGGCTCAGAAGCTGTAAACAAATCCACCGTGTGCTCCATTTCGGCACCTTCTTTTGCACTATGTACATTTCTACTGGGAAATACACTGTCAGTGGCCAGAAACCTAGAGCGCCCAGAAACCCTACTACGTCATTGAAAAATGGCATGAGCATGGAGATGACGGTCGTTAGCACCACGAAAAAAGTGCGCCATGTTAACCGAAAGAGGTTGAGTTCGTACGACTTGGTTGAAGACAATGGGATGGTGATTTCTTTTGTGATGAATCTGTTCTTCGGCCAGGTCTGGAGAGCCCACTTCTCAATAAAAGCAAAGAGAGCCTGGCAGTATACCTGTTTTTGAATAATGTTATTAGATTAGATATACTGATCAGTTATTGTCTCTCACTTGAAATTTATTAGAATAATTTTAAAAAATTGGTTGCTTTAATTTTGCATGTATATTCATTTGTTATTGGCACTTTAGAGATGCTAAAATAGTAAAATGTGATTTTTAATTTTGTATTATCCTTTTTTGCTAATAATTAGAACAATTATTTGTGATTCACAACATTTCTTCAAAAGTAAGTAGTTTTCTTTTTCAAAATATGTACTCCTATACCTGATAGGCACCAACAAGGTGAATCACAATGGCAGCATTAGCAATGTCCAGCAGCCAGAATGGGTTGTAAAAACCGAAGCCGGTCAGTAGGTTTCCCGGTGCCTCATCACCAAAAGCTGCGTAGCCCATGCAACCGCAGAGCATGTAAAACAGAGTAGTCACACAAACACTTATTACCGTGGCCCGTTTCATCACTTTTGCCTCAGAAGGAGGCGGCGCCTTGATTGTGTCCTACAGAATTGAATATAATTTTTCAGATTTAGTATGTAATCTTTTTTTCAGAGAAAGAAAAGTTACAACTTACAAGGTGCTCTGTGATATGCTTACTTGGATTTCAATGAGAATCAAAGAGTAAGAGTAAGCAAAGGCAATATCGCCGAAGGCTTGGAGGCTCCGCCACACCTTATCCATTGGTGTAACTACTCCAATGCTTATTCCAGTGAAGCTACCTTTGATTCCTCCATTGGCTATACATAACAAAAACATTTTAGTTTAGCACTTGAACTAAATGGTATTAAATTATATCAATATCCAATGGATAAATAAGAAGAAATGAAAAGCAAAACAGAAGTTCAATGTTTACCTACGACTTGGACGATGCCAAGAGCAAGGCCAATTGTTGAGTAGGTGAAAGACATGACAGCGGCGAGCATGGAAAGCCATGAAATTTGATCGAAGTCAGGAATTTGTGAGAAAAATATCTCGACTACTCCAAACATGATCATGTAAATGTTGTTTGATACATGGCAAGGATCTTGTTTCCCATTCTGATGGAAGCAATTAGACCGCTTAATTGCCCTATTTAACAATCATAAGTACCCATAATTAGAAAACCATGCTGATGGAGATAAATTAATAGTTAAGTTTTGAATATTGAGTAAATTTTTTTTGGATCAAATAATTACTTACACCATGCTGACAGATGCAGCAATTGTATATCCGATGGCAACACCAAAAATATTAGCATATTGAAGAAAACCACAAATCTTAACTTTGATACCATCTGTGCATAATATATAATTAAAAATGAGTTAAATAAATTTAAGATAAGCAAAACTGAGAGAAAAACTTGCTTAGAAAAACTACAAACAAAACTAAGCAAGTGATTTGGAATCATGGGACATACTTAGGTTGGCTTGAACAGCATCCATGTAGGTATAGTTGCGCTTGCCGGTGCTTGGATCGCCAGAGCGATAGCAGTCGGACAGAAGAGCTGACGTATAATACGTCACGAAGGAGAAGAGAAGCATGACAGCGGGGCCTGCCACCCAGCCGAGCTGTCCAATAGCCCATGCAAGTGACAACACACCAGACCCAATAACTGCAGTTATGATGTGAGCACTTGCAGTCCAAACAGTACCTGAAAAGCAAAATTCCTCATAATGTCAGTATTATCATCTCATAAACACACTAAATAAATCATACAAACAGTTCAAAGCCGAATGAAAAATGGTCACACCTGTCCTTTTGAGACGACCGTCGTCGTCATAGCACTTGGAGCCTTGCGGTTGGCCGACTTCTGCCGAGACAACATCCATTGAGGGATAAGTTGGGTAGTACGTTGCTGCACCATTTTCTCCCATGTCTGAACACGAGAATATATCACAACTTAAGCGAGACAAGCAAGCAGAGAGAAACAGGAGACTGTTACGTTGCTATTTAACTAAACAACCTACCTAAAGTAGACAGCAAGAAAGTATGACACGAAACTGATAGAAGAAAAATGGAATTCTCGGAATTGATTTTTCGAAACTAGAGAAGGTGCCAAATTTTCTTTGCCTCGGAATGGGAATGAAGAATAAATTAAGTGAAGTGATACTCTGATAGCCTAAGCATGGCCTCATGGGCTTATTTATAGCTGTGTTTCAGTGTTTGGTTTGGTGGTGGGAACTGTTGTACAGTTTTTCCTTTTCCTTATATTAATTTAGTATTTCCATTTTGTTTGTTTTCCAAAGACACGGTAATTGAGCGAGAAAGATGGAACCTTTTGGATTTAATTTTTAAGAAATGTGAAGAAATCAAATCACGTGTTGAATAGTTGACAATGGTCTCCACACGCAAGTCAACTAGGGTCCTACAAGGCTACAACCTAAAGACCTTATCACAATGAGGTCAAATAAAAACAGCACCAATCAATTTAATTTATTATTTTTTGGTTGAACCATGTGCACGCCTGCTTCCGTGGAGCCATAAGAACTAAAGCTGGTATAACTATAATAACTAGAATAAAGATCCCATGTCCAACTACGAGCAACAATTACTAAAGCTAATTACTGATCAATTAATTGAAAATAATCATATAACTATATGTTATAATGTATTCATTCGATCGATCAATAATGTCCGATTCAATGTTGCATTTGGAACTTGATTAGCAATTCATGCTTAGAAAAAATACTGCATGAACGGTCTACAGAACTTTAGTAGAACAGGTTTAATTAAGAAACCCATGAAACCAATCGGCGGGGGCCATTAATATCACCACTTGTTGTACTCAAAATCGCACAAGGGAAAAACAACAGTCCTTCAGGGAATAAAACCATGTGATATGTACTAATCGAGATACGATAAGATATTAGCACCAGTATCCATCACTTACTATACGTTGGTTTGCTCATTTTTTTAAAAAGCTAAACACTTACACAACCCTGAAATCTAATCAATAACACGGAGTCCACGCTTAAAAAAAATATGTAAATAACATGGAGTCACTATTTTAATAGCAACACAAATTATTTTGCTTTTATAGTTTGGAGGAGGTCTCTAAGACGTTGATGGTATACCAAAGAGGTTGAGAAAATGTAACAAATACATTTGAAGTAATGTAAGAGACATATCTTGAAAGGTATGTTATACCGTCTAAAAGGACAACTAAAGAAAAATATTATCCTATTTTTCATCCAAAACCTCAGAGAATTTGGGAGAACTCTTTAATTGAGCATTGCAATGAATAATTGAATACTAAATGATGAATTCTACCATAGTAAAAATGAAATGAAATGATGTATTCCCTTCTCTTACCTTACCTGTGATGAGTACAGTTGGAGAAGCAACAAACCACCAAACGAAAACACTATAGATGGGAAGTATAATTAGTGGTTTCGTTGGTTTAAGAGAAGTGATTAAGGGAAGGCTTAAATAGGATGGATAGAGAATAATGAGGGGCCCACGTGTGAGGCATTTCAACCATTGTAATTTGAAGCGGGAATTAGATCCTGTTTATCCGTACCGGATCAGAATAATTTACTTCCACTGGTAATATGATTTTTCCTAAATGATTTTTTATTTGTTTGTCCTCCTTGTGCCATACTGCCATTCATTTAATTTCAAAGAATCAAGCAAAGCAGTGATGCATTTCCACTGGTCATGGACTCTTGAAACGGGGTCCTTAGGTTTTCTACTGTTGAATTGGATGTGGGTAACTTCTACCGGATTTTGGTACTGTTCTGGTACCGTTTTCTAGAAGCATCTGGTTAACCCGTGTACTTTGTATTTATGAACATTCTTTTTTTTTTTATAGAAAAATACTTGTTAACATTCTAATAGTCTGCCAGAAGCTGAAATGAGACATTTTGAAATAGGAAAGAGATAAAAAAGAGAAAAAATAAATAAAAAATTGTAATCCTAAGATTGTACATCTTTCTTAATTTCTTCCTCTCAACATTAAAGTTATTTTCGTGATTAATAAAAGATTAAATAAGATTGTGCCTACTTTAAAAAAGAAAGAAATTAGAAAAAAATGTGGAAAAAAAGGAAACAGCTTGAGTGATGTTGGTGTGCTCACAAAATGCAACGTCCTGAGACATGCATGCAAGTTTGCAACGGTGCAAGTCATATAACGTGTCAAAATAACAATTTTCCCTCCTCTTTTGTGCCGATCTCAAAGAGACATTATTACTGATGTGGAGAGTTGGCACATCTTGCTCAAGACTGTAGAAATGTTCTGATTTGCTATGAGTGTGGTAGATCAGGGCATAAAGCTTGGCAGTGCAAGAAGCAATAGTCAGAAGTTCGATCAGATCCATCTCTTATCCCTGATTCTGTTTTGAAGACTCAGATACAATCAGTTCCGATAGTTCCCGATGTAGATCTACAACAAGTAAACAAGATCCGAATTGATCCTAAGATGGTAGGAATGAGGAATGACAAGCTTCTCTTCTTTGACAATACACCTGAATCTCAGGTGATAGAGGAGGGATTTTGTCGTTGTGTGGTGATGTAAACGAATCAGGACTTCTCAAGGGATAGGGTCCTTGATTCTCTGCGTCGTCTTGTGCCTGCCTTTTCTTGGAAAGTAGCAGAGATAAAGTAATATAGACTCATGGTAGAAGGTCTGAGAAGGTGGCGGGACAAAGTTATCAATCTAAAGTGAGCTAGAGTAGATAATACAATGTTGAGAACCTATTAATTTGTTACGTCGTATGAGAACGGATCCCATCTGGGAAGCCTTTGGATCTGTATCCAAGGTTTTCCTAGAAAGCTTTGGTCGATAGCTGAATTAAGAAATTAGTCGAGGGCTTTGGTGTGGTTCTGAAAATTGATCAATCAACCATTGATAGATCTGATCTAAAGGCGGCTAAGATCAGTATAGGTGTGTGTGTGAAAAAAATGACGTTCCATTTTCAAAGCATGTGCCATTTCGTAACAACAAAAATGAGATTTGTTGGAACAAGGTCAAATTTATCTTCAATCGTTCAGTTGATCAAAGGAGAGTGTTGAACAAACGAACAAGGGTAGAGACTAGAAATGATCCTTCCTCATCAACTAATCTAGATATGCCTCTATCTAAAGAGACAAAGGAAGATGATGAGGATGAAGAAATCTAATCCTATCAAGATGATTTGGGATATGAAGATAAACAACAAGAGACTGATGACATTGAGGGGGGTCAGCTACCTCAGATTCATATCCTTACAGATTTGAAAATGGCAGAATAAAATGATAAAGGAAAAGTTGTTCTCTGGAGATTAAGACAATGTCTGATAATGTTGATCATGGGTGTGAACTGGAACATCAAAGTTCTGGTGCCAGTGAGCCAGATAAGATAGAGCAAGGATCATATGGGGAGCAGGGGCAGTGTAGCAATCAGGGGCAAAATGGTCCATCACCAAATGTTGTACAAACAACATTAGCCATTGTCCCTTCTACTGGTGAGACTCAAGGGGATAATGTGGACTTTCAAGGGGCTGAGTCAAATGAGAGTGATAAGAAAGATGAAGCTCACTCTGAATTGCAAATGGTCTCAGTATATGATGTTCAATCCTTTGTCAGGCTTCCTTATGCTACAAGACAAAGATTGAGACAACATTTGAAGAACCCAGCTAACTCAGTCCTGGAAAAAGCAGTCAAACAGAAATATAAGACAATGGATGAGCTCTGCCGTAAGAATTATGTATTATTATTTATCAAGTTTTAATACCTAATTTACTGTGTTTAATCGCAAGTGTACTATGTCATTGGTATAGAACCGAACGATTAAAAATCCTAAGCATGTAAGAAAGTTGGTGAATGGTGTTTGTTTGGTAACAAATTGAAATTAAAATAAGCAAAGTAATTTAGAGTTGATTAATCAGATGATTGTGACCTAGGGCTTTAGGCTTACCAATCTGCTTACTTTGTTAATCAAATAAATACTAATCTCAATTGTTGGTGTATGGACTCGGATATACAATTACCGATATCGATTGGTGATTTCTCATTTTGATACCTTGTCCAATATAATCTGAAGCCGAGGGTTAGTCAAACCTCGAATTATACTAGAATTAATAACGCTTCTCGGTTAGACGTTCTAAAATTACGATACCGGGCAATTACGCCAAATGGCAAAGCAATTCAAGTTTGGTCTAACAATTCCCTAAATCTACCAAAGTCCCTCTCGGGTACAATATCGAACTAGTGATTCTCTTAGATCAGAATTTAAATCAACTATTTCTCAACCAATCAATTCAAATCCTAAGATAAAATTCAAACAAAGAGAATCGATTCAACACAACAATTAATAAAAGAATTTGTTTGCTAGGAACCGAGTTTCATGGCAATAACCTACGCCCTAGAGAGGTGTTTAGCCTCTCATGGCGACTACAAATACAAGAGATGAATGTATCATAAGAACAAGAGAGAAGTAGAGAGAGAAATAAGCAAATAAAATCGAAAAACCCTCTTGATCGAAGCACCGTCATCTCTTCCATTGGAGCAAGCCCTAGATCTCAAAATCACCTTCAAAATAGCTTATGGAAGAGAGATAGAGAATTGGGGGAGAACGAATGCAAGATAAGAAGGTTTCCCGCCACTTTTTCCTTTTGATTCTGAGCAATTTTGAAAAACCGCCCAAATCCTTGCGTCCACAAGTATGTCTTTTATCTTCTGGCAACAAATTATTGCGTCCGCAAGAATTCTGTCCTGGCTTCTCTGGTTTTGGGCAGCAAATCCTTGCGTCCACAAGAATCTGCTCTGGACTCTCTGTCCAAGAGCAGCAAATCCTTGTGTCCGCAAGAACATGCCAACTTGGCTCATTTTGTTTGTCTTGGTGCCTAGAGTCTCGATCAATGCCCGTTTCTTCTCGAATCTCATGTACCTGCCTTAAAGATTGAGAAAAAGAAAATTATCACGAACTTGAATGTTTTTAAGCTACTTAAAACTCGAAAGACGTGAATATTGGTCGAATTAGCATACTAGACCACGTGTTCTCACACGTACAAAATTGGTTTATCAAGATCACAAATAATGGTATATATTATCTAGCTAACTCCTTTCCTTTTATTGAATTGACAGATAATCAGGTTGTTGAACTCTTCATATGTTTTGGATTAATATTAGCAGATAATAAGGAAGATGAAGTAGCTAATATTCAATTCTTGAGGACTTTATCCAAAAAAATTCAAACTGCTTTAGATGAAATGGAATTTAAATTGAATCATGGTGTTAAGTTACAAAAAAAGATAGGAGTAAAAGACAACAGTTAGATCAAATTCTTAGTAGGGTACAATTGCTTACTATTAAATTAAAATTCTTAATTGGAATATTATAGGTCTGAATAAAGAAATAAAAAAGATACTTAAGAAAACTTATTTTGAATAATAAAGATGATATTGTTGGAGTACAAGGAACTAAAATAAAATATATGTCACAAAGATGTATGAAAACTTTCTTATTCTAGAGTATAAGGGGTATTATCTCCCTGCTAAAGGGATAATAGGTGGGACTGTAATAGGAATAAAGATGGGAAGATTGTGAGGATAATTTCACTAGTTGGCAAAGATTGTGAAGATAATTTCATATTTGATATTTCTGTCATATATAGCCCTACAAAATATAATAAAAAGAAATGCTTTGCTCAAGAACTTAAAAATGTGATAAAACATTGGAGTGGATCATAGATCATAGTTGGTGATTTTAATATGGTAAGATTTAGTCATGAAAAGAATTCAGAAATATTTAATATATCTCGAGCTTTCCTATTCAACCAATTGATTCATTCATTGAATTTGATTTAATATCCTATATCATAGTTGGTAAATCTTAGAGTACATCCAAGTATGGCCTTATTGGATAGAGTTTTTAGTGATACTAAGTGGGATGATCATTATAATAATATTGAGGTGAAAGGATTGACTAGATATAAATCTGATCATAACCCTTTGCTTCTAATGTCTCTCAAGTTTCCCATAAAGAAGATCATATGTTTAAGTTTGAAAAAGGATGGACAAAAATAGAGGAATTTAATGAACTAATGCCTAGATGGTGGAATTGTAGAGTGGGTGCCAGAGATACTGATGAATATTATTGTAGGAAAAAAATGTAAGAAAAAAGATGAAAGGCTGCGCTAAAAGCCATTATGGGGAAATGAAAGTTAAGAAAAAGGATTATTTGTCCAAATTAGATGAATTACATAAAATTTGAGAAGATGGAGAATGAAACGATATATTGCAAGTAGATTATCTTGCTACTAATATTCAATTAGATGAAATATATTATGAAGCGCAAATATATTGGCAAGTAAGAATTAGGGATGTCAATGGGTCTTACCCGCGGGTATTTTGCCTATCCCGCGGCCTACCCGGCCCGCAAAAATGTCATACCCGGCCTACCCGGCCTGCGAATGTGGGCTTAGAATTGGCAGCCCGGCCTACCCATGGGCTTCACAGCCCGGCCCATGGGCTACCCGCACAGGCCCGTCCAATACTCCAATGCATCACAACATCAGCATATCAAATAAAAAAAAAATTTATTATTGAATGTACAATTTGTAATTACTGAATTGTAAAATTTGTGATAATTTTAGAATTTCAAATTAATATCTTCTGATAATTTGATATCATAATCAGCTAACAGTATTATAATCGACCAAATCTATTCAGGCCTCACATCATATACTAAGACCCAATCTAATTCAATATTATAATCGGCCCATGGGTAGCCCATGGGTACAACTTCACAGCCCATAGCCCGCCCCGGCCCGTCCATAGGCCCGGCCCTACCCGGCCCTCCATGACAATGGGCCGGGTGGGTATAGTGCTTGGGCCGGGTAGGCACGTGCGGGCCGATGGGCCAACGAGCCAAATTCTCATCCCTAAGTAAGATAAAAAAAATAGATTGGTTATTGTTTGGTGACAACAATATCAAGTTTTTTTCACAAGATAGCAACACACGGGAAAAAAAAAGGATCCACGGTCTCAAAATAGATGAAGTATATGAAACTAAACCTCAAATAATTGAACAAAATATTACTGACTACTATAAAAATCTATTCGGTGTGCTAGGAGAGCGATACGTTCAAATAGATAATGATTTCTGGGGGACAGATGACATAGTCCCATATATCAAAGCATCTGAAAAAATTAGATTCAGATTTATCAAAGCATCTGAAAAAAATTAGAACAAGAAATTATTCGATCAAGTCATGTTTCTTAATCACAATATTAAAGTCTATTTAAAAGCAATTAGGAATACATGTCTCATTTTGCTAAACAATAATGTTCGCAAACTAATGGAGGGATTTGAGGAGGGAGTCAAGTTTGACTATTTAAAGGCATTGATTATAAGGACACTAATGGAGAAAATTAGAGTTTTCAAGACTTTTAAATAGATTTTAAATCATGTGTAAAGTCTATACTAGAACGTATCCTAAAGAATCTATTTGTCTTATATACATATATATGTAGAGTATGGCTAATGTGAAAATATTTGCACTTCGGCCAAAGTGCAAAAGTTTCACATTAGGCAACTTTTTTTGATCAAAATTTAAATTTAAGTTGCTCAATAAATTCTTCATATCAAAATCTTGTAGGAAATCAAAATTCGTAATTTTTAGAGCTTTCAAGCTATATTTTAAATAATTTTTAAAAACAACCCTGAAAATGTCATTTTTTTATATTAAACTGGACTATTTTTAAAAAATATTTAAGATATAGCTAGAAAGCTCTAAAAATCACGAAATTTGATTTCCTACAAGATTTTGATATGAAGAATTTATTGAGCAACTTAAATTTAAATTTTGACCAAAAAATGTTGGCTAATGTGAAACTTTTGTACTTCGGCTGAAGTGCAAACGTTTTCACATTAGTCATACTCTCTCTCTCTCTATATATATATATATATAAAAACTTATCTGCAACTTAAATTTGTAAGTTTTCTTCTTATTTTTTCAAAAACTTAAATATTCTTTAATCTCATTTAGCTACTTGTCATTATCTCTTTATTTCTCCAATAAAAATGAAGGATTTTACAAAAATGATACAAAATTGTTCAAAATGACATGAAGGTTTTTTTTTGTAATTTTTATTGTTTATTATATTTAGAAGGAAGATTAAAGAGGTTAAAGAAGAGTGATACATGCGCAAGGTGAATTGACTGCATATATATTGAGATATTCATCATTAATTATAATTTTTCATAAACATAGTATTAATTTAATTTAGAGTTTGCATTGCATAAATTAAATGCATATATATATAGAGAGTATGGCTAATGTGAAAATGTTTGCACTTCGGCCGAAGTTTTTTGGTCAAAATTTAAATTTAAGTTTCTCAATAAATTCTTCATATCAAAATCTTGTAGGAAATTAAATTTCGTGATTTTTAGAGCTTTCTAGCTATATTTTAAATAATTTTTAAAAACAATCTTGAAAAGGTCAAGTTTTTTAAATATTAAACTGGACTGTTTTTAAAAATTATTTAAAATATAGCTAGAATGCTATAAAAATCACGAAATTTGATTTCCTACAAGATTTTGATATGAAAAATTTATTGAGCAACTTAAATTTAAATTTTGACCATAAAAAGTTGGCTAATGTGAAACTTTTGCACTTCGGCCGAAGTGCAAACGTTTTCACATTAGCCATACTCTATATATATATAAGAGGGATCTGTAGCCGCCAAACTTCCAACCGCTCACAACCGCTCCATGATAGCAAATGTAAATGACCGATCCAGACCATTGAAAACATTCTTCATATTAATATAGACTTGGAAACCAAATTTTACATTTTTTTGAATTTTTTTACTATTTTATCGGATGGGTTGAAAATTTATTTATCTAACGATTTACAAACATCCAATTTTCAACCCTTCCGATAAAATAGTAAAAAAAATTCCAAAAAATATAAAATTTGGTCTCCTAGTCTACATTAGTATGGAGAATGTTTTCAACAATCCGGATCGACGATTTACATTTGGTATGATGGAGCGATTGCGAGCGGCTATGGATCCCTCATTTATATATATATACATATATAGAGCTATGCTATTATGCTTCAAGAAGCAAAAGGGAGTTTTGCTTCACATAATCTCAACCATTCGATTTCATCATGACCAATCCTGAACTGTGGACCTAGAAAACTTGAAATTGAAAGTCAGTAAAACACATACTAAACCAGATTTTAAGATACATGAGTGATTGGAGAATTACGTCAAAAAGCACAAATTACATAGAAGCCCTAAAAGTCACTGAACCTATTGAAGAACCCGCGGTTGATTTTGTAAAACCAACTGAAGCAATAAGAGGCACATCAACCATAATCAAGCAAAATAACACAATAATACAACTCTTGGTTAAGATAAGCGAAGAAATTGAAGATTGTAAAGAAACCGTCCAGGATATCAGAAAAGTTGTAGCTGAACAAGCGTCAGCTGGGACAAAATTTGATATCACAAATACAATCGAAGATCTACAAAAGAGTCTAAATAAGCTAAGTCTAGGAGAACTAGTCCCTAGACCCAAAAAGAAAGAAGTACCGTTCTTCGTGTTTAAAGATCCACGAAAAATATTTGAAGAAGAGAAGAAGAAGTCCTCGTCTTCTTAAAAATGAACCGAACACGTACGGAAACCATTACGGAACCACGGCCGTCTATATCTAACCGTGAACAGAACAACCGTAATGAAAACCAGACTCCAACAATAGATGATCAAATAAGAAACTACGGACGTGATCATAGATTACGTCAAGAAATCTTAAGAAGATTACCCGGAAGGCAACAAATCAGGTATAACAGGAGTCTAGAGTCACAACTAAACCCGGACGTAGAATTAGACGTATCTCAGTTTAGAAGAGCGCAATCTATTCCAGCAGAAACGTTGTATCAAGATGGTTGGACGTCTACACAACATCGGGTTTATCAGCATTATTCTGACTAGAGAATACTGACAACGGGTGGACAACAGTTGGAGTTGCCATTCATCACACAGCAAAGCTATGAAGAAATTCGTAGGTCAGGCCTCCAACACTTGCACATCGGGTTAATTATGATTAGGTTGTACACTTTACATCGCAGAAACGCAGGCGTCAACACACTGGTTGCTATCCGAGACACCAGATATGCAGATGACAGGTCAATTATTGGCACAATGGAAATGGACCTAACAGCCGGTACCCAATTGGCTTATCTTGCATCCAATATCATGCTTAGTATAGCAGATTTCTTTAACCATATTCAATTAGTTGTCCAAACTCATGGGTATGAGAATTGGCAAGCAGGTGAAAGCAATTTGCTGTTAACAAGATCACTGATTGGTAGATTATCAAATATTAGTTATACTAATTTCAGATATAACGTACAAAGGGTATCTGATTATTTAGCTAGTAGAGGTGTCCAGGCAATCCCCGGTCAATCACACACAACTGAAAGTTTACAGGGTTTACAATGGGTTATTAGACCACCCAGTGTAGCAGAGGTACAACATCCTCAAAGAGCTGCTATTCGTACACGATCAGACAGTTCAGTACTGTTAAAATTCAAGAATTATTCTGCTACAAAGCCAAAAGAGGAACCATCAGTTGGTGTAAACGATGAAGAACAGTTATCTGATGATGAAATTACTCAAGAGACTGCCCTAGTACTATTCGTTAACGTGTCAGATGATGAAGAAAACAATGAGGAAGAAGACACATATTGGGAGTCTATCAAGCTAACGGCCAGTCTAGCCGAAGATATAGAAGAAGAACCTATATGGGATAATGAACCTATATGGGACCAAGATGAAAATGATGAAGAGGATTTCGTGAATCCTTTCGCGAAAGGTGATGGGAATGACGATGAAAAATTAGAAACAGAAATGATATACGTTTTAGGCCAAGACCCAGAAACTGATTATCCAATCCTAAAACAATTCCTTGATAAACCTACCACACAACACAAAGCTTTATCATCCTCAATAACTTCCAATTACAACATACCACCTCAGCCAACTATGGGATTAAGAAAATTATCCACCAGGAGGTCTTAGAAATGATCATGAGGCAGGAGGTAGTAGAGGTTATATGCAAAGACCCAGAGGCTTACTCGGAGGTATCGGGAGACATCAGAATGAACAATGGAACTTGCCCACAGCAATGCAAGAACAAGGCGCGATGTTAGTTCTACCAGAAGACATTGGCCTATACAACGATGTGATATCCAGATGGGAATCCATAACTCTAAATCTAATAAGTGAGCGAAACTTTGATAGTAACAAAACAAAAGTACAATTCATCGAGAACTTATTAGGTGAAGTTGAGAAGAAGATCTGGATACAATGGCGTATGGCATTTGAGGTTGAATACTTAAACTTAGAGGCCATAGATGATGATACGCAGAACGTTATTTCACAAATAAGAAGAGTCATGATATTAGAAGATCCATACCAAGGGACTACAGATGAGCAGGATCGCGCGTATCAAGACCTTGAGAGATTATCATGCGAACATGTAAAGGACCTATTTCTTTACATGAATGATTTCAAAGTTCTAGCGGCAAAATAGGGGAGGATTTACTTATCTCCCGAATTATCTGAGAAATTCTTTAGGAAAATGCCGCCACTTATAGGGAAGGAACTCGAAGAAGTTTTCAAAAAGAAATTCCCTGGCAACACAATTGGGGTAATTCCCCGGATACACTTCTCCTATCAATATCTAGCCGAAATGTGTAAGAAGGCTGCATTACAACGAAGTCTAAAAGACTTAACAATTTGTAGTAAAATACCCATCCCTGGTTACTACCAGAATAACAGAAAGAAGTATGGGTTGAGGAAAGCCAAAAACTATAAAGGAAAACCCCATGATTCACACGTAAGGGTTTTCAAGCGGAAACATTCGGATAGGGTTAGAAAGTGTAAGTGCTTTATCTGTGGCGAAGAATGTCACTTTGCCAAAGATTGCAGAAATAAAAACGGCAATCTAGTTAGAGCAGCGGTCATAGAAAACCTTGATTTACCAGATGACCTGGATGTTGTCTCTGTTGATCTCAATGATCTGAAGGAGAATCCGGTAGAACTGAATATCAAGTACGTACGGCAATAGAAGACTTACCATTAGAAACGAACTTGATGTTACAAATAACTGATTTCGGGTGGAGGAGTAAAATACAATTACCCGAAAACCAAGAAAAATGTAAGCATAGCTTTAATGATACAGAAGTCCAAAGCAGTTGCAGCTTCTGTAAACTTACCATTAAACCGGAATACGGTAAAAGATGTGAAGAATGTGGTTTACAAATATGTTCATTATGCGCCCCGTTCTATTTCGGGATACAAGTCAAACCAAAGGTTTCCTTACAATCGAGACCTTATAACAACAAAGATGCACTCATTAAAGAATTAACAAATTACATAGTGTATCTTGAGGGTGAAAATGAGAGGTTAAAACAAGTGTTGAGAGAACATGAACTAATCAGAGATTTGACAAACGATTTTAACAACCTCTCTACACGAGAAAATAATAAAGAAAAGATAGAGGTAGAAGATGTAACGGAAGATGAAACGGCAAACGTTCTATTTGAAATTGATGAATCATCTTACAAAGCCGAAACCTCTACACCACACCATGAAAAGAAAAGAATATTCAATCGTCTATACAATTTGATAGTTACGTTTGAAATCCCAAACGTAAAACCATTTGAAATAAGAGCTATCTTGGACACTGGTGCAACAAATTGCTCAATTGATCAAACAGCAATTCCAAAAGAAGCTCTTGAACCTAGTCCATACCCTGTTCAAATCACAAGAGTTAATTCAACTCAAATTGCGAATAAAAAGCTGAAAGGAGGACAAATGATTATTGGAGAAAATAAATTCAGGATTCCCTTTACATATAGCTTTCCAATGGGCATGCAAGATGGTATTCAAATGTTGATAGGATGTAACTTCATAAGATCGATGCAAGGAGGTCTTAGAATCGAGGGTAATGTGATTACATTCTATAAAAATGTCACAATTGTTCAAACCACAACAGAAACGGTTGCCTACACAGTCGCAATTGACGAATTGGGATTAGATGAAATTGAATATATAACAATTCAGGATGCGTTATATCATCAATCTTTAATCACAAATCCCAAATTTGAGAAAAGATTCAGTAGCATGTTATTAAGGCTTAAAGAACAAGGATTTATCGGGAATGATCCTCTTAAACACTAGCAGAGAAACAAGGTCGTTTGTAAATTAGATATAATTAACCCGGACCTTACAATAGAGGATAAGCCGCTTAAGCATGTAACATCGTTAATGAAGGAGCAGTTTGATAGGCATATTAAGGCGTTATTGGAAATTGGAGTCATTAGACCAAGTACAAGTAAGCATAGAACAATGACTTTTATTGTTAATTTAGGAACGTCTATTGACCCGAAAACGGGAAAAGAAATTAAAGGCAAAGAAAGGATGGTCTTAAACTACAGAACACTAAATGATAATACTCATAAAGACCAGTATAGCCTGCCTGGAATTAATACAATCCTAAAGAAAATAAGTAATAGCAGGATTTTCTCAAAGTTTGATTTAAAGAATGGTTTCCATCAGGTTGCCATGAGTCCTGAGTCAATACCCTGGACAGCGTTTATAGTACCAGGAGGATTGTATGAATGGTTAGTTATGACATTTGGCCTGAAAAATGCCCCTGCAATATTCCAGAGAAAAATGGATAATTGCTTCAGAGGAACAGAGGCATTTATTGCGGTATACATAGATGATATTCTGGTATTTTCCGAAAATGAAGAAAAACACGCACAACACCTAGAGGTGATGTTAGGCATATGTGAAAAATACGGTCTGGTCTTATCACCAACGAAAATGAAGATCGCAGTACCAGAAATCGATTTTCTAGGAGCTCAGATAAATCGTCGAAAAATCAAGCTCTAGCCGCATATAATAAAGAAGATTGCAAATTTTGATATTGAGCAACTCAAAGAAAAGAAAGGTCTTAGATCATGGCTTGGGATATTAAATTACGCCAGATCTTACATCCCGAAACTAGGAGTTTTACTAGGACCTCTATACTCGAAAGTCAGTCCACATGGTGATAAACGCTTGAAAGCCTCAGATATTGATCTTATCAGAAAAATTCAGGAATTGGTCCAGAATTTACCGAATCTGAGCTTCCCACCGGAGGACGCTTATATTGTTTTGGAAACTAATGGGTGCATGGAAGGATGGGGGAGGTGTGTGCAAGTGGAAACCCAGGAAACATGACCCTAAATCATCTGAAAGAATTTGTGCCTATGCTAGTGGAAAATTTGATGTTGTAAAATCAACGATTGATGCAGAGATACATGCTTGCATGGAGACCTTATCCGTAATGAAGATTCATTACTTGGATAAATCCGAAATCACTTTGAGGACGGATTGTCAAGCAATAATCAGTTTTTACAACAAGTCTTCATCTAACAAACCCTCGAGAGTTCGATGGGTAAAATTTGTTGATTTTGTAACAGGTACAAGCGTACAGGTAAACTTTGAACATATTGAAGGACGCTTGAACTCACTAGCAGATACTCTCTCTCAGCTAACGACATTAACTCTCAGCATAAAATGTCTAACAGACAACCAGGAACTAATGTTGGAGAAATTGGAACCAGTACTGGACGAACTAAGCAATGGAGAGAAAAACAATCAGTCAATACCAGAGGAACAAGTTCAGTCATTGCAAGAGAGAATCAAGAAAACCTTTCCACAGATGAGCAACATGCACATTTATTCAAAGATCTCAGAAGGCCAAACCAGAATTTTGAATCATACCAAGAGATCGCACAAAGATTGTCCGACACCAAGAAACTGCAGGTGCGAAACTCCTTGGTGGACATACGACAGTTAGTTTCAATTATTGCGCGTGAAGAAAAATACTGTAAGCCATATCAACGCAGTGATTGTATTTTAACTGATAACTACTGGGAACTTAATTAGCAACTTGAAAAACTAAAAAGAATTGAAAAAGATCTTGAGTTCATCCTTAAGTCCAATGTAAAAATGTAGAGTTTTAGGAAGCTGTGGTGAGCCTCTTTTATTTTTGAGTCCAAAAATTCAGTAGTAGTTCATAAGCTGCTGAATTAGTGTGAAATAAATTAAGGTTCGGACTGGCAGGGTCCTACGGGTAACTGCTGTCTTTTTAGGTTGAGTATATTCTATATTGTGTGTTTTCTTGCTTTTATTTTGCAAATGAAACCCCTTTACAGATGGACGGACACAAGTTCTACAAGAATGGGTTACAGGTGGATGGATTGGAGTCGTTCACCAAAAGTTTGCTTTATTTTGAGTGGAGTGTAGTGCTCAATTATATGAGCAGTTAGCTGAGTCACTCACTCACTTTTGTTATCTTTTGCTCAATTATATGAGCACCTTTGTCCTTTGTCTGAGTGGTTAGATGAGTCACCCACTCACTTTTGTTGTCTTTTGAGACAGAGTATTGTGGATATCAATTTATTCACATGTCGATGGGGCCCAATGAGCACCCGATGTGGTAAATTAGAATCCAGACTCTTGAGTCTCTTAGCTTATAAATACCTTGTGTATTTAGAGTTGCAGGACACGCTGAGAACCAGCAAGTCTTACTTCTCTAAGTTTGACGATATTAATAAAATTCCACTTTTTCCTTTAATTCTTGTTCATATTCCGCAAATACCTTTCTTACTCTCCCGCATCCGTCGTGATCTGTGAAGTTTAAAAGCTGAGATCCTGAGATCGTACCCCAACCTGGTATCAGAGCTTAATTTTTGGTTAGTATCCTTCATGACTTTCTAAATTCTTTCATAATTTCTAGGAAAACAGAGATGGAACGGTCATAAAATTAATTTAAGACGAGAGAGGGATAAATTGAAACCGAAAAGCTTGAAGTTTGGGAGACGTGTACTTAGTATAGGCGATAAAGAGGGAAAGAGTACCCGAGGGAGGGGAATAGTACCATTACATTCGTAATATTAAGAAGGCACCCAAATGAATGGATATAAAGTTTCAATCCAACGGTTCTAAAAGCATGAAGCACGAGATCCATCTACTTCATGAAGCACGATAGCATCTCTCTACATTATACATATATACATATATATACATATATACATAGAGAGGGATCCGTAGTCGCCAACCATTTCGTAGCCGCTCGAAACCGCTCCATCATACCAAGTGTAAATCGTCAATCTGGACTGTTCAAAACATTCTCCATACTAATGTAGACTTGGAGATCAAATTTTATATTTTTTGGATTTTTTTACTATTTTATCGGAAGTGTTGAAAATTGGATGTTTGTATATCATTAGATAAATAAATTTTCAATCCATCCGATAAAATAGTAAAAAAAATCAAAAAAATGTAAAATTTGGTTTTCAAGTCTATATTAATATGGAGAATATTTTCAATGGTCCGGATCGGACATTTACATTTCCTACCATGGAGCGGTTGTGAGCGGTTGGAAGTTTGGCGGCTACGGATCCCTCCTCATATACATATATACATATATATACATATATATACATGTAAGTAAATGTATTGTCATATAGAACCAAAATATCGGAACATAATTAATATAGGTCAGTACCCGTTCGATATTAATCTCGAATAGTCCTCGTTTGGGACTGCTCTTTAAATCCTTTGTCTCATTTAGGATTAGTGGACATACGATAGTTGCAAGCTAGCTTTGAAAAAATGCGGTTCAGTATTTCTGCTTTGTTCCCACGAGTACGTGTGTACATGCAAATGTGCATCTGTGTACTTGGGGAGTTAAGGGAAAATGCTGTCAGATTTTTCTCAGTGCTAGATTGCAACTATCGTATGTTCACTAATTAGACAAAGGATTGAAAGAGTGGGTTAGGATGGTTGGCTAGCCCAAAACTTTATGGTGACCGAAATAAACACCCTAAGCCGTAGACGTAAAGTTGACATTAGATTATTATTATTATTTTCAGATGGATCGTTGGAGTTTGTGGATGTATGAAAGCCAACGAACTTCAGATGAATACTTGGCAGGAATCGCAAATTTTGCAAAATGTGCCACTAAAAATATGGAAGAGAAGGGTGAAAAATCACTTGCTTTTCCGTGTATTGATTGTCGAAATTTGGTGAAATTTCGATGTGTGGAAGATGTTACAGATCATTTGATCAGGCGTGGATTTATGGAGCAGTACACTAATTGGGTATGGCATGGAGAGCTTGTGCACAATCAATGGTTTTCCTGTTTACGAGAACTTATCTGGTTTCTAGATGAAATGGTTCAAAGCATGTCCTATTTGTGGAGAAAACACTCATTCTATTTGGTTAAAAAACTGTAAGAAGTGTATTTACTTGGGACATCGAAGGTTTCTTGCTCCAAATCACCGATTTCGACGAAACAAAGCGAACTTTGACAGGCATGAGTGTCCAGATAGAGCATCGAGACCATTATCTGGAAGAGAAGTTCATGAGGTGGTGAAGAACATCGATGTTCAATTGGGAAAAACAACCGTGAATAATTTCGAGGACATGATATGGAAGAAAAGGTCTATTTTGTGAAATCTTCCTTATTGGTCAAGTTTAGAGGCTAGGCATCACTTAGATGGGATGCACATTGTGAAGAACATTACTGAAAGTTTGATTAGCTTATTGTTGAATGTGCAGGGAAAAACAAAAGACGGCGTCAAGGCAAGAAAGGACATGGTTGAAATGAGAATTCGACCGTAGTTACACCCAGTGGAGGGAGAAAAACGTACTTACCTACCTTCAAGCAAAAAAGAGAAAGAAAGTTTCTTGGACTATCTGAAGAATCTTAAGGTTCCAACTGGTTATTCCTCAAATATTTTAGCAAAGGTGTCCATTAAAGAGTCGAAATTGATTGGTATGAAGTCACATGATTACCACGTCATGCTGACCCAGCTGCACCCGATTACAATTTGAAGAATCCTGACGAGTCACATGGTTTAGGATTTAGAAATAAATAAATATGTCTGTATGTTAATTTTTTTGTTCTATTTTACCTTTTTAGGGCCCAAAGCAACCTGACAGTTGGGAATGCGGGTATTACGTTATGCTGGTCATGCAGCATATAATTAATGTTGTTGCTTTTGAAAACAAGTTGCCAAAGATATGAAAATATGATGACTCGTGTTCCACTAATCGAATTAGTGATTTTTCTTCTGTGTTCCTAATTCCATCTTCTCTTAAATTGAACTTTCCTCTTTAACAATTCTTATCTTTTAAGTATTGCATCTAATAAGTTTTATTTTCGAGTGCAGGATATCGGGTCGTATACACATGAAGATATGAAGGCACTGAAAGAATTAATTACTACATATATTAGAAAACGGATTTGAAAGATAGTTAATTACTTTTTTGCTTATTAACTCAATATCATTCATCGATCAAACTTGTAAGTAGTTTAATTTTTATTATTTATCTAATAAGTTTATTTTTTCAGATGCAGCTATTGATTGTGAGGAAGACTCGATACATTTTTTCGTGGATGTAGTTGTGAACTTGAATGAATTCGATGTAATTTTGTGAATGATTTTGTATTGAATGATATTTTGAAATATTGTAGGAGATAATTATGTGATTTTGCAGGTTTGAATGAATTTGGTTGATAATTGTGAAATTTTATTAAATTATATATATGCTAAATGTGAATTATGTATATACTGAATGTGCAAATTAATGACTGGCAATATAGGGTTGGCCACAGAAATCGAATGGTGCTTTAAAAAAAATATTTAACGCCGATTGTTATTATTAAAAAATCGGTGATGAAGATAACATTTTATTGCCGGTTGCTCATTAAAAACCGACAATAAAGGTCTCTTTTGTCACCGGTTGTGTGTTAAAAACCGACGATAAAAGTCTAATTTTTATTACCGATTGTTATAACTTTCAACACCCCCATCCTACAACGCTGAAAAAAAACCCGACAATAAAACTGATAATAAAGTGTTTTTTTGGCGTAGTGGTCTTTTCATGATTAACTTTTTGGAGCTGAACTTGTCGGCTGTTATTAATTGAAGCAATCCATACAAGTGGATGCTTAACTGATGGTGTATTGAGTGAATGAGGTCGAGTTGGCTAAAATATAAATTAGTTTGATTTGGCAAAAGGAGCAGCCCACTGTCTAGGGTTCGTGTTCAACATCACTGCATCTGGACTTGTTTAATGTGTGGAATAATCACGAAAGATTTTAGTTTCGTTAATTTTTTTGTTTAATAAACGATTAAAAATTTTCTTTTGTTAATTTTTTCTTTAAAGAAAACGATCATAACAATCAGAACGAATCAAAACGATCAAACTCATTTCCTTAATTCGCTCTTCATCCATCTTCTCTCTCATCACAGTAAAGCAAATAAAAAATCGGTGATGAACAATTCTATCCATGCACACAAGAATCAAGTTCTTCATCTCCTCATTCGAGCAATCATTAATATCCTTTCTCATCACCTTCTCTCAGCATAGCGTTCTTCTCTAAAATCAAAACAATTCTAACAATATACAGTAAACTAACGAAACTACGAAATAAACGATCACGAAACAATATAGTTTTCGTTGACTGTTTCGTTATTTAAACGAAAGAAATTTCTTTGATCGTAATCATTTCATTTGTCACGAAACGAAACGAAAAACGATTAAACGACGGTCATTGACAGCTCTAGTCTGCATCGGTGTTGTAGAATAATTAAATGAATGAAAAAATAATAATTGTACAACACAAATTTGACGTTGAAAATTTTCTAAGCGATTGATAAGTAACCTACGTACCCTCTACGGCTATACCGCATTTGCACTCTGTTAAAACAAAATTAATGTTGCTATTTCTTTTAATTAATCATAGGCAGACTACATGCAATAATTTCTTTTGACTGCTACATATTCAAGTATAACAAGTACCTAATTTAAATCAGATGCAGTGTGAGGTGCATTTTGTACTAAAAGTGCTCAAGGTGCGTGCTAGCTAATTGTATACATCATGCTTGCTTAGAAATGAATTACATTGTACACGTGAACCAATAGAAAATGCTCACATTCATATAGGTATACTTTTTGAGTTTTTACACAACTCCCCTCCATTTTTTGAAAGTTCATCCAAGTTTGGAACCGCAGAAATTCTTTAATGGATAATGTTTTGTAGATACCACATTTGATATCAATTATTGATATCGATTTTATTATGCACATTTAGTTGAGTTATAATGCACATTATTTGAGTTATTATGAATGTTATATCAGTGGCGGATTCAGAATTTTGGTTAGGAATAGACACAAATTAGCTCGAATATAAATTTCGTCGAAAATATTGAATACAATAATAATACGTATATTTTACATATTAAAATTCTACCATACTTCTATAATAAATTGTTGGGTATAATGTGACTTGAATGAAATATTATACAATTCGGTGAAAGCTTTAATTAAGCTACATGTACTTGAAATAAAAATAAACAGCAAAAGTAACAATGAAGTTAATTTCAGTATATAATTGTAGAAATTCAAGTACCAGTTAATTTGTGCCAGTTTGATTGGCACAAATAATAAACAATAACAGAATTATATTTTATTTTGTACAATGTACCAAATACTATTAACTATCAAATGTACAAAATAAATAATAGAATTAAGGTTAGGGTTCAAGTTCAACCGTCGAGTGGAGCGGATAAGTGGATTGGCGGATGGGTCAAGCGATTCGTGAAGAGGCACATTGGGTGAGCGAGAAGAATGAATTGACCAATTGGGCTGGAACAAGCCAGGGATAGGCACAATTCGAATTGATGAGGGCCAGGAACAATAAAAATATTAGTGGGTTATGAAAAATTCCAAATTCTAGGGGTAGGCACGTGCCTACGTACCCCTGTAATGTATTGGATCTGCCAGTGTGTTACACCATAACTATTTCAATACAAAAAATAACATGTATAACTATTTCATTACAGAAAATAGCATGCATAATAACTCAAATAATGTGCAGATAACTCAATTAAAGGTGCATAATAAAATCGACAACATGTATAATTATTTCATTACAAAAATTAACATGAATAATAATTCAAATAATGTGCATGATAACTCAACTAAATATGCATAATAAAATCGATATTAATAGTTGGTACCAAATATGATATCTACGTATCAGCTCCCTTCCTTAATTATTCGAAAGTTTTTACGTTACTTTGTCAAACGAGCACTACTTGTTGGAAAATTATAAAGTTGCAATGACTTTAGACCCCACAGACATCAGACAACTAAGATTCTGAATCTTGTATATAAGTTATCCTAGTTAGTGCAAAGAAGGGATTGATAATGCATGACTGGTTAGGAATTACCACATTTTCAAAGTGGAAACTATTTCCAAGTCAAATAAGGTCAATTATGCATTTATGCATGGTTTCAAAGTTGAAACACTGAATTTGCCTACATTCTCTACAATGAAGAAAAATATATAAAGAAGAAGTTGTGTAACAATATAAATATATATATCAGAAAATAACTTTAGTTAGAAAGGAACGATAAATAAAAGTAGATTGTACTAAATATAATCGTAGATCGAGCACATATAGCAATGACTCTCGTTTTTGTACGAAAAGACATAAATCAAATCTCGGAAGAAACATCTAAAAATTAATAAATGGCAAGAGTTTACGAAAATTTTCATATAAAAAATTATATAAACTAAAACCAGTTTGTCGAGCCTTTAATAACTTAAAGAGTTAGAATCCGTGGTGTATATTGGTCACACTGATTAAACTTTCAGCAATTTTATTTTTCATGATCTGGCCTAAGCTCATACAGCGAACCAAACTGTGGCCTGTAAAACTCTACTTGGGCTTTTTGTTTTCTCTGCAAACCTTAAATTATCAGGTACAAATCCTTAATCCGGAAATAGATCCATTAAAAAGCCCATCACTGCATGCTCCTTTTTTAAATATCAGATTCTAATTTCTAACAACGAAAAGGAATTATTAAAAAGGAAAATATTTGATTCTCTTTCTTCCGTCGTTGTCATCTTTTTATCTTTTTATTTTTTTGGATATTCAATTTTGCACTCTCAACTACATCTCTCTTCTTCATTTTTCTTTATTATCTCGGTCTTCCTCTTTCTCACATTCTATCTTCTCTTGAATAAGAGATCTATAAAAAGACGACGATCGCCAGTCAGAGATGGATATGTTGTTTGAATGCTTCTTTTCGTTCTCCTTCATTGCATCTCTCTTCCTTCTTTTCTTTTCTTTTCTCGTTCTTTATCTTTCTTATCTTCTATCTTCTTCGACGAGAGATCTATCAAAAATAACGAGAGATATGTCAGAAATGACGAGATGTCTAAACATGTGATATATCTGAGAACGACAGTGGATGACGAATGACGACAGATGCGAGACTAGTGTGAGGTGTGCTTCCTCCATTAGACGAATTCGAATGAGAGTGAGAAAATTTACTTCACAACATATAAACACATACTTGTTGTCAAACACGTGAAAAATCTAATGATAACACTTGAAAAAAATATATAAACACTTGAAACAACTAATATAAATACATGTTTTAACTAACATGAACACATGTTTTTATTCAATGTACATCACATTTGTGATAATCATCACAAGTTACATGTTTTCAAGTGCACAACATACTCAAAATAGCTTAGTATAAATACATTTTAACTAATCTGAACACATGTATTATTTAGCTTACACCGCATTATGTGATTAACATCACTAGTTATATGTTTCAAGTGCATAACGTACTTGAAACAATCAGTATAAACACCGTTAGTCGCTTCGTTAAATATGCCATAAAGTGCAATACTCAATTAGAAGCTAGATGAACATAACCAAATTAATATCCCGTGCCAGCATGTGTTCTTTACCTCTTTTGCGTTTCTCTCCTCTTTCTATTCGGATTTTTATTTATTTATTTTGGCTTTAACCTTCTTCATTTACTTATTTTTTTTCTCATTAATGTTAGAGAGACACTCTTTTTAAAGGGTTAAGGGATGGATAATGATTAATGACTCGAACTAGTCAGGTTACAAGAGCTGACGAGCCTCACGGAGGCAAGAGCATTTCACTTTCAACTTTGTTTTCGTTTCGGTTTTGCTATTAAGTTTCTTGCATTTTTAAATTACTAAAAGGTCCAAATTCAAAAATAAATTACTTTCATAATATTTTTGAGATGTTACATTTTTTCTTTTCCTTAAAAAAATTGTGTTCCGATCCAAAATTCAATTATTTGCATTAATTTGAAATTTCGTATATTCGAAATTCAAATGGTTAATGGAATATATCACGACTCTCCCCAAAATATATGTTGTTTTCTTTCATATTATTTTAGTAAAAATAACAAATTCAGTTTAAGTAGCAAATAAAGTTTATATTTCACTTATCGAAATTGAATTCACCTTTTTCAAACAATTTCTAAGGGTCAAAGCTCAAGAAAAAATAGTCAAATTATATATCAATATATTCTACATAAAATTTGTGAAACTTTGGCTTTATCTCACTCAAAAATTCAACTATTTGAGCCTCCAAACAATTCAAAACTGATTTGCACAAATTAAATTTAAATTTTCAAACATTAAACATCAATTGAGTGCATTTTGAGCTTCTATATCAATTCTCAAAACAATTATGGGCCTTGAATAGACCTAGATCACACAGACCCAATACAAATCATAGAGACTGTCATCCTTTTGGCTCATAAGAATCAAGTATGTGCAAATATGGAACAAAGAGGGCACTGAGTTTGTCTCTCATTAAACCTGACATGTAGGTCCCATATTTTCATGGTTGCCATATTATCAGAAAAATAGAGTATAAAAGCATAAAATAGCTTCTCTTGTCCAAATTCAAAAAAATTTAAACAGAAATATTTGTTTTGATTCTCTAAACATGAATCTAAACTCAAAAGTATATGTCAGCCACCAAAAAAACCAAGTTGTATCCAAAAGACCAAATCAATCCTCAAATGGCACAATATTCAGCCATTTGTCTGACATCTGATTCAAACCCTTCTCAAACCTTCTCTCTTTTGAGTTGCATCCAAATCTTTGTATCAAGGTGTAGACTAATACCTGTATTTCAAGAAATCAATCTGACATTTTCCCTTTCTTTGTACGAATTTTGATAAAATCAAGTTTGAAAATAAAAAAAAATGTTCAGATCTGAGTCCCCTTTGTACTTAGTTTCTATTTTTCAAATTTCAAATCCAAATTCAAATCCTTTGCAAATGGTTTCAAGTCTCAAGCTTTTTTAGTCTTCAAAACAAACTTATAGACTTTCTCAAATCAATCATCAAAGCCTAAGTCATGTATTTAAATTTCTATTTTAGGTTTGGACGTTTGGTAAATATCAGCTGCTCAAATCAGCCTAAACTGAACTGAACTAAACCAAATTTGAAATTTCTTGATAGAGCAAGGTTTGAAATTGAATTGCTATGATTGTCTAATGCTTATCTTGATTGCATGCTTGTTTGATGGTTTAAAAGTCTAATTAGCCATGACAGCCATAACCAGACTCAAAATTGTCCTTGAAATTGCACCAAATTCAATTCTAAATTGTGGCTAATTAAATGAATGCTTGAAATATGTTCTGAAATGCTTAGGAATGCCTGCGGTATCAAATAAATTGAATTGAGCCCCCTTTAAAATTAAAAAAAAAAAAACAAGCTTAAATTTGTTTGTTTGTTATGAAATGGCCACTGATAGTGAAGTGAGCCCTTTCAAAACAAATTCAAGCCAAATTGAGGCTTGCCTAATGTCTTGTGTTATCCCTAAATGATATTGGCATCAATAGAACTTGAATTGAGCCCTAGAAATTCAAAAGAAATAAAAAAGGATGTTGTTTGCCTAAATTGTGAACCGTGTCCTTTCAAATTCAAAATTAAACCAAATTAAACCAAATTGATGATTGACAGATGCTATTCAAGGACCAAGGATGTTTAGACAAATAGAAATTGAATTGAGCCGTTAAAATCTCAAATTGAACTAGTTTGTGACTGTTTGAGACCAAACCGACCCAAATTCAACTCAAATCGTTCAAACTTGAAATACAAATCAAATTGAAGCTCCAAATCGTCACAAATATGGTTCTAGAGTGTAATTAAGACAAATTCAAGTTTTAAAACCATATGCAAATCATAAAAAATCAAAATTGGAGACCGAGGTGGTGGTGGTGGTGTTCAGCCACCTCCAGTGGTCCTCCACCATCGACAATGGGCACATTCGATTCCTCTCATCAAGACGATGTCAGAGTGGTGCTCAATTCGAGGTGCCATCGACCCAAGCTCCCTCGACACTCAAGTCCAACTCGGTCAAGGTCGAGAGGAAGAAGAAGAAGGAAGGAGAGAAGGAATCTCTGTTGAGATCCAACGACCATATTCAAATGCCTTGATCAAATCCAACAAATCAAATTAATTCTCTCTGTATAAAACTTGTACATTTTTATAAAAATAGCAAATAAAGTTCAAAAATTCTGAAATAAATATGTAAATTCATGCTCCATATTTCTAAATAATATTTTGGTATGTTTTGCGCATGTTATATGTCCATTAAATTTAAAAATCAAATAAACATATTTTTCTTTATTTTTAATAAAGAAATAAAATTGATAAATCTCAAAATAGAAGTGCATAATAAATATCTCTGCACCCAAAACTCATAAAATGCAATAAAAAAATCTTCATTGCATTTTAGTGCAGTGTTATCAAATAAAAAATTATTAAAAGTCCAAAAGTAAAATATTAAAAGGGCATATCTTCAAACAAATCAAATGTTTCAAATAAAATTACAAGAGAAAACCCAAATCTCCAAAAGCCAAATAAATAATATTTTCTAAATAAAAGATACAAGTACATTCATAAATCAAATACAAAAAGGGATTTTCTCAAAATATCTTAAATAAATTCTCAAATAATTTTTTTATAAATTCAAAAGAGCATAAAAGGATATTTTCCAAGATATATTAAAAAATACATATTTTCCTCTCCAAATAGAAATAAAATGAAGTATTTTCAAATAAAAATCTCTCAAGTCCAAAAGGTGTGAAATCCCTTTAAATCAAATTCAAAAAAAATGTCTTCCTCACTAAATAGGAATTCCCAAATAAAATATTTCAAATTCAAAAAATCCCTTTAAATAAAACCCTAAAATACATGAGAAATAAATAAAGGGAAATTCACAAAAGTCCATAAATGACATAAAACCCTCAAAAGTTCAAGATAAAAAAATGACACATAGTTTCCAAATGTCCACAAATGACATAAAATTATGAAATATTCAGAGGTCCAAAAATGACATGAATATATCTCTGCTATATTACTAAGTATCTAATTGTCATGATCCTCCAACGGTTCAGATTTCTTTTCAAATTTTCGGAGTTAACTATAAATTTCGGATGTAACCCCTTTTGTTATTTGCGACACTGTCATCTTATTTCCTCAGGGATGTGAATTAGTCTTTGTCTGAGGGGATTTTGGGCTTACAGCTCTTGATGTGCGAGTTTTTAGATACTAATAGCAAGTTCTGCCATATAACAATGATCTACCGAACCTTAAAAAAATATATAACTGTAATTTTAAATAGTGATACTATCATGTTTAAGTCGTATTATTGTTTCCAAAGAGAAAGCATCTAATATATATTGTCATTTATCCAAACTAGCATGTCTTGTGTTAAATGGATCACAACACAACAAAATGTGAAAAAATAAATGTGGTTGTGGTAAGAAATGGAAGACAATAATGTGTATGAGACGCCCTTTATATTGTACTGGATCATTTAAATTCATTGATATATATAAATAATATAACAATTCAATGAGAAAAAAGAGCACGTGAAATAAATTAACATTTTTGAATAGAAATTATGCATGACGAAAGAAGCACGATACATGACGCCGCTCCGTCACCGCAAGATGCATGGCATGACGCATGACGCAAGATCCATGATGCATGACAAATCTAACTTGCTCCAGTGCGTCACACGTCTTGCGACGATGGAGCGGCGTCAAGTGTCATAGTTGTGGTCAGAAATGGAAGACAATAATGTGTCTGAGACGTCCTTTATAGATTCTATTTGTTTACTGGATCATTTAAATTGATTGAGATATATAAATAATGTGACAATTCAATGGGAAAAAAGAGCACGTGAAATAAATTAACATTTTTGAATAGGAATTACGCATGACGCCGCTCTGTCGCCCCAAGACGAATGACGCATAACGCAAGATGCGAGACTCATGATGCATGACATATCTAAATTGCTCCAATGCGTCATGCGTCTTGCATCATCCGTCTTGTTTCATGCGTCATGCGTTAGGCATTATGGGTCATGTATCATGCGTCTTGTGGCTTGCATCATGCATCATGCGGCGACGGAGCGGTGCATGATGCATGACATATCTAACTTGCTCCAGTGCATCATGGGTCTTGCGTCTTGCATCATGCGTCTTGCGACTTGCATCGTCTTGCGTCATGCAACTTGCATCATCTTGCGTCGTGCATCATTCATCAGGCGTCATGCATCATGGATCATGCGTCATGCCTCATGCATCTTGCGGCTTGCAGCGGCGTCATGTGTCTTGCATCATGCGGCTTGAAGCGACGCCATGGGTCTTGTGTCTTGCGTCATACGTCATGCGCAATGCGTCATGCGTCATCCATAGCAGAGTCATGCGCTTTTTTTTCCTGCCGCTCTGTCGATGCAGGCCGCATGACGCTGCTACGGATCTGCACGCCACTTCACGCTTCACCAAGCTTTTAAAAAATGTTTAACGGTCCTTAACGGTGAGGTGGTCGCTTAACGATTTAACATTAAAACAGTGTTATACGGAAGTTAAATTAAAAAACAGACAACCATTTTTATATATTATATATTTATTTCAAATCAAATTATGGTGCAAATATGCATAATTTTTGTCATATGTATGATTGTATGTAACTATGTACTATATAATATATTTAACAATATTATTAACATTGCTGGTTTTTTTGTTTTCCTCATTTAAAAATATACATGATGTGATCTGATATGTTTAATAATTAGGATTTAGGATATATTTTATTTTGAGAATGTGCTTTAATGGTTATTTTTATAAGCTTCACTATTTAATTACATAATAATATCTCATGCCAGCATCAATATAATACACAAGACCAGCATACCCAATCAATCAACACTTCATCATAACACTGGTAACTACCCGACTAAGTAAAATATGTTGATTCAGAAGTGTAGAAATTTGTTTAGAGGCTTGTGATAGGATTCGTCGGTTGATTGCTTATGTATAATTAGTTATGTTAGAGTAAAACTATTTTGGAGGTCATATGACTAAACATGCGGATTTTGCTCTTGTAGATTAAAAAAAACGGTTTTAACGATAACCAAATCAAACGGATTTAAACGTTTTAATCCAAGTTAAAATGGTTAAAACATAGAAAATAACAAAAAACGGTTATTTTCCAAAAACTTAGCGTCCAAGATTTTTTCAAGTTAAAACGGTTAAAACGAAGTTTTTTAAAAGCATGCGCTTCACGCTCCAAGCCTCATGACTCCGCTACAAGCCACAGGACGCTATTCCGCCGCTTCACGCTTAATGCTTCTCACCCTTGCCGCTTCACGCTTTACGCTCCCCCTTTCCCGCTCATGCTCCACGCTCCATGCTTCGTGTCGCGCGACGCCGCTCCGTCGCTTTATGAAAAATACTTTAGTAATTTTTTTTTGCTACTACAAAATCTCCTCCTGTTGTTGTGCACGGGCACGATTACTAGTGTATATATATATTTAAAGAAGTAACAAAAAAATACATATCATGCGAGCAAAACTCTGAACATGCGGGACATACGCATGATCTCCAATATTCACAGGATGTTGTGGTACAGGCTCGTCCAAGGACCCCAACTCAGCCTGAGAAATGATAGTATGCATGCATTTACTTCGAAACCATCCGTAATAGAAATTCCTGTAACTGGCATTCGTTGGATGGACAATCCCTAGAGACAACTCACGTTTCTTGTAATGTCACTATCATCTCGTCAATTGGAAGATGAAAAATATGTGTCTCCAATCGCCACCTCTCTACCAAAGCAGTAATCAACACTTTATCAATATGGATGGTGGCATCAGCAAGCTAAGCAATTTGATATAGCCCCAATCTTTTAAGAGCCGGCTCGCAAAACTCACTATATGGAACTCTGACTTTACGCGATCCAATCATCTTAAATGTGAAATTACTTGCATCAAAATTATATTAGTGTTACAAAATTAATATAAAAAATACATAAAAAACATAGCAAATTTAATTAAAAGGCAAAATTTAGAAACTTACAATTCACGTGGCTTGTGATGTTCTATGAGCATTACGTGGCAAGTGTAATACTTATGGTGCTTTCATTCCAAGTACTTTCGGATTATTCATTTCTATAATTTTTTATTTTGAACAAAAAGTATTAATGATAAATTTAATAATTTGCAACTAAATACTACTTACTTTCAACTAATTAACAAGTAAATCTACTAATTTGTACAAATAATTTAATTAGTTGGACATGACTAAAAATTAAGCACAAATAAACAAACATTTGGTCATGACTAATTTCGATCATGGTTTTCATTTGTATCAAACAAATATATTTATTATTTGTACAAATAATTTAATTAGTTGTTTATGGCTAATTTTGATTATGGTCAAAATGATTGACATTTTTACTACTAATTGGAAAAATCAAAATTGAAATAAAATAACCACTAACCTCAAAATGTAGCTGAATAAAAAGATTTGATTGTCTCCGTAGAGTTAATTGTCGCTTACAGGTTGTAAATTGAGTTAGTGTGGAAGGAGATCGAAAAATTTAGAAGTCTATTAGGCCATGGTAAAATTAATATTGGGTAGGAGATGAGAAGGGAAGGAGCTGCCGGGAGAGGGGAGAACCGCACGGTAATAAATATACCGTGGCTTACGCTCCACACGGTAGAAGTATTACTGTGTGCCTATCTTTAGACGCTCCCCACGGTAATTTTATTATCGTGCTTCCCTTTGTAGACGCTCCACTCGGAAAAATTTCTCCCGTGCCTCTATTTTTGGTGATTGTTTGTAGCTTTTTAGTCAAATGTGCGCACGGTAGAAGAATAACTATGTGAAAAGATCACACGATAGAAAATAATCCGTGTAGAAGATTCGCAAGATAAATTTTTTAACATTTTGACTATTTAATCGAAAAAATGAACACTCTTAACTACTTTCGTCACAATATTCCGTGTAATTACCAAAATAAAAAAATTCCCAAGTTAGATCGGGTAGGTGCCGAGACGCTCATTCCAAAAAATCCTCAATTGATGACGGTATCGATTGATTAAATAAATTAAAATGATAATGAATAAAAAATAAAAAATGACAAATAGTTGGATGTCTGACGAATTTGTCGCTGACATGCGCAAAAAGATACGTCTCATATTAATAACAAGCAAAGACCGGGTGCATGAACACTATGTGAGCATATATGTTCTTACACATTAGATATAGACATATTAGTCTGATATTCTATCATCTGGACTGATGATATTACAAATAATAAATTAATTCTTTTGAATTTCATTGGTTAGTAATGTGTTAGATTTTTATTAATTAAATAATTAAATTTAAACACCAATTGTGAAAAAAAGTTGAATAAAATCCAACCCAATTGTGTATGTTATTTTCTAAAAGAATTGTATTTGTAATATCGTTATAGAAATGTGCAGTATCTTATTAATTTTTGTAATGATTTCTCTATTTATTATTTTATAAATGAGAGTATGTTTTTAGATACCTTTTTATTATAAGTTATTGTTATGGTAATATATCCTAACATTTTTAAACGAAAATTTTTGAATTCAGGAAAGTTAACCGTTGAGTACAAAGTTCAAATTTTATAATTTTTATCATTAAAAAGTAAATTAATACATTAAAAACATAGTAATCCTACAATAAACTAAATTGATAATCTAGTAATCTACTTAGAATTCTATTAATCTCGCTGCTTATTAGAGTAGGTATGGTCCATGTAGTTGGTCAACAAAAGACCATGCCCATTCAAGAAAATATGTTCCCCAACCGGCAACTCCCGAGCCACCAAATCTTGTGTAAGATAGTCGCTTTACTCAACTGGGGCATATTATCTCTTTTCTTCTGTTCTCTGTTATCACAACACACAACTGTTCGACGAAATGTCAGCTCGAACGCCACCGCCGTTTCTTCTATTCGCAATCCTTCTATCTACACTGAGTCTCCCACTGACCTCAGCCGCGGGAGAATCAGCTAACTCCACGTGTCCTCTCGACCTGTCCTACGTGTCGACCTTCCCGTGGGACCACACGCCATGCGAGCGGGACACGTTGAACCTGACAAGCTGTTGCCAGACCCTTCTGAGTGTTTTTGCCATGTCCTTGGCCGAGCGCCTTCACGAAACTGGTTTTTTTCGCCTACCTGATGCTGCCACGTCAGCATCATGCCTGTCAGTATACCAGTCAAAGCTTTCCTCTCCTCCCCTTTCTCTCTCTTCAAATCTTACTTCAAGCTGTTTTACCCCCGATCAATTTGCCATAAGCACCAATTTCTGTGCTGGGATCCAAACCGAGCAAGACTGGGTTAAGAAATTGGGAAACTCAACTGTTCTTAATGGCGCATGTGGACAGAATCTAGGTGATCCGAGCCAATGTTTAACTTGTTTTAGTGCTGGTCAGAATGTAGCTACCAATTTAACTGTTATGGACGGCAATAACTCGCATTCCACTTCTTGTTTTTACCTTACAATAGTGTATGCAGCTGGTATAGTTAATTTAAATGGCCCGCTTTACCCCCAAACTGCCTATTGCATATTTGGCCTTGCGCTCAAGAACCAAACTTCAAGTTCGGGTTCAAACCACACTGCTGTTATTGCATCATCCATATCGGCCTCAATATTTGTTGTATTGGTATCAGTAATAATTTTCACACTTGTTAGAAAGTCTAAGAGAAAGAAGAAGATGTTATTAGGAGGAGAAATCGATGGTTTGTCAGATGTTAAGCTCTCTTATCCTAGACCGAACACTGGAGCCACATTCTTTGACATAAAAGAACTGAAGAAGGCAACTAATAAATTCTCTCCTAACAAATTAATTGGCCGTGGCGGTTTTGGCGTGGTTTACAAAGGTGTATTGCCTGGTGGTAGCTCTGTGGCTGTCAAGATGGTTCTCGACCCAAACATGGAAGGAAGTGATGAAGAATTCAAAAATGAGGTAGATATCATCTCCAATTTAAGGCACCGTAATTTGGTGCCTTTACGTGGATGTTGTATCTCTGATGATGATCTTGATGAGGGGAGGCAGCGGTTCTTGGTTTATGATTTTATGCCAAATGGGTCTTTAGAACAATACATATTTGGCAATGGAAACAGAACCCTTAGATGGTCTCAAAGGAGAAATATCATACTAGATGTAGCCAAAGGGCTTGCTTATTTGCATTATGGTGTTAAACCAGGAATTTACCATAGGGATATAAAGCCAACTAATATATTACTCGACAGTGAATACCGTGCAAGGGTTGCTGATTTTGGGCTGGCCAGGCAGAGCCGAGAGGGCCAATCACATCTAACTACCAGAGTTGCTGGTACACATGGATACCTGGCACCAGAGTACGCATTGTATGGACAGCTAACAGAAAAGAGTGATGTCTACAGTTTTGGGGTTGTAGTGCTAGAAATTATGACTGGTCGGAGGGCTATTGACATGTCAGCCCCCTCTGGGATTGTTTTGATCACCGACTGGGCGTGGACCCTTGTTAAAGCGGGTCAAACAAATGAGGTGTTGGATGAATCGTTGGTCATGGATTCCAGCCCTAATACTGTCTCCAAGGGAGTAATGGAGAGGTTTGTGTCAGTTGGGATTTTGTGTGCACATGTCATGGTGGCATTGAGGCCGACTATTGCTGAGGCTCTGAAGATGTTAGAAGGAGATATTGGTTTGCCAGAGATACCTGACCGGCCGGTTCCTCTAGGATTAGGTTTAGGAACTGGGTACGGTGAAGCTGGGAATTCCACACGTACTTTTACTGCTTCACCTGCAGATAGCTCGCTGAAAATGGAGGATGCATTACTAAATGCAGATGTGCCCAGATGAAAGCAGGGTTACAAGCTGAGTGGATGAAACGTTGATTCTTCCGTGAAGATTACCCTTCTTTTCAGATGTATTATAGGCTTTTTTGTTGTATTATTGGCACATTATTTTATTTTTTATTTTTGAAGAACTTGTACAATTGATTTTGTCATGATATACGTGACAAGGTTGGGTTTGTAACGATTGAAGATAAATTTGTTCAATATTATTTGAGATGGTATGAATATATTCAGTGGATGTCTTTTGATACACTTATACGTAGTACAGTTTTAAATCGCATCGAAAATATGAGAAGATGTAGGGTTCGACCAAAATGACAACGAGATGAGGCTGTAAAAATGAATTTAAAGATATCAAATGTCTTTAAAGAATTGACGTCAGATAAGAGCGCGTGGAAGTTAGCAATTCACGTATCAGAACCATGACAGACTAAAATTTTGATAGTGATATAGTAGTACGATTTTAGTTCAGAATTAACGATGTAGAATGCTAATTTAAATTTATGATATGTAGAATAATTTATTATTATCATTATTATTAGTATTATTATTATCATTAATATTAGTATTATTATTATCATTTATACTTCTATTTTTATTATTATATTATTATTGTTTATATTAATTTTTCATGTCAAATTGAATTTTCACTTCTAACCTACCTCAAATTATTTGACAACGAAATCTTTTGTTGTTGTTTTATGGGGAGCTTATGATTGTTGTACTATTGAACAAATCAGATTCAACATTCTGTTCAAGAGATTTGGTGAGATGTGAGCAGTGTAATACGTTGCAATCTTCTTTTAGTTTTAGCGTTTTGTACTTCTCTATGAGTAGGTGCTATCTGTATGCAAGCTTAGGTGACTGTTGTTCAGATTTCTTTGCGAAATTTAGAAGTTTTTGACAGATCATTTATCAACATGTCAAATACGGTAATGATGTTATCAACACAAATAAATTAGATAAGCAAAACACATTTAGGTTGCGAATTTGAGATGTCTTGTTAAAAGTATATGATACACAATTGGCAAATGGAAAACAGCACAACCCCAAAAAGCATCATAGCAACTCTAAATAAATTCCAAAGCGAACCTACTAGCACAGTACAATGATAGTAAGCCCCAACATTAGATTGTTTAAATGACATACCCTAAACGGTAATTCAATTATCTTGCAAATTCGGATGGCTTGGTTGTACGCGAAAGGCCATAGGGATTTGGGGAGGGAATTCTCTGTCCATGTGGTAATAGCCGAGATCCATCTCTCTCAAGTTAGCGTCAATTGGCATCTGTTTATGCTGTGACATTTCAGAAAAGAAAAGATGTAATTAGATCAAGATACTTCAAACAATACAATTAGAAAGATCCAATATCAGAGTTTTCTTTTTATGTAGTTCTGTAGCCAATTGGGTTATAAATTACATAATTGAGGCTTAATTGAGCCCTAAACAATAATTTCAAACTGACTAAACTCAAAACTAGGTCCAGACTGGTTCAGATTATCAGATCTTAATCAGAAAATAAACAATATGTTATAATTAATAAATATATAAATAAAAAAATATAAACAAATAAGGAAAATATGTAATATATATGTATCTGGTAGCGTAGTAAGGAGCATTAAGGAAGCAGCATTATTGGATAATATCAACAGTTTAAAATTACCCATTTGAGGCAGAGTTCATTATGCTCCTTTTCCAACCTGGAAGTCTGAACAAAGAAAAAAAATACATGTAACCATAAAAAGAAACAAACAATTTAATGCATAAACAAAATTTGAAAATTTAAAACAACTATTTTTAGTCCTTTATTATCAATTCATACCCTTCTCTTCAGCTCCTCCCAGATTTTCATCTGCTTAAAAAAATTAGAACAATTATTTTACTGAAACATGAAAAATATGCATGCGTGTAAAAAATGACAATACAACAACAACAACGTCTTATGTCCCAAACAAGTTGGGGTAGTCTAGAAATGAATCCCATATTGGATTTCATTTTCATAAGATTGGCTGAATTTTTACGTTGGCTCGCCAAGCCTATCACAACCCTTCTCCTTTTCGGGCTTGGGATCGGCTATGTAAAATATAGACGGAGTTGTGTACAAAATTGACAATATATAGAGTAAACATTTCCTAAGGTAGTAGAGCAGCATGACCCTCAAAATTATGCCAATTTGCAAAAACCTCCGCTTATGTAGAGAATGACAGATAGCTCGAACAAATACATGAAAGCAAACATTTGGTTCTGGACAAAACACACATGAAATTGGAATATTTTCACATTGTACATGAGTTTCCACATCATGTATGCTGTGCAATTATGAATTAAGTTGAGGGTACTCGTCTATAAAAGATATGCATATTGAAAGAAAAGTTACCCGGGATGCACGAACTGCTTCTACACCAGCTTCAAGTGATGCTTCAATAGCTATTAGTTCTTGTGGTTGAAGTGAGTTTATATCCTCACCCCTCAAGTGCCTAACAAAAAATTGAAAATTTAAGATAGGATAATTGCATATAGAGCCAGGCATTTCTATTTCTGTATGATAACCAAGTGGTAGGTTCAAATCTAAATTGGCACCCGATGAAGAAACTAGAACTGTTAACCTTCTTCATTTAAACAGAAGTTGAAAAAAGAAAAGCAATTTCAATTTTCGCAATCACAGTTGGTTCTTACCAGGCTTTTGCAGAAAATAAATGATGATAAGACGGATAAAGTAACAAACAGCAAACATAGTAGAATTTTTTTAATAGTAATAACAATAAACAAATAAAGCCCGGAAAGGAGGAGGTTGTGACAGGCTTGGCCAACATAAAAATTCAACCAAACTTATGGAAATGAAATCCAATATAAACTTCATTTCTAGCCTACTCCAAATTGTTTGGGACAAGGCTTTGTTGTTGTTGTTGTTGTTGTAACAACAATAAACAAATAAATTCTACAGAACAACTAAATTGCAATAATTGACTTAATACCAAAACCAAACCAGAGAATGCATCCTTTGAGGATCCGTGACTGACAGGTAGTTTGCATCAACTATACATCAGATATTGGTTTCTGACCAAAGGTGTGAAAAAATATGTAAGAGATTTGACTAGCCTGAGTTCAATCTGCATATTGTCATTCTCTTTCCTTATCCTTTCAATCTCCGCACTTAAGCTCTGAAATTAGAGAAGAAAATAACTCACCAAATAGGAGAATGCTCTAAAGAAAGACGACACCAAGTGAAATAAATTTGATCTATCCAATACAACAGTACTTCAATGTATGCAAAATATTGCATGGTTGTATTCGTAATTTATTGTGAATAATATACCTCATGCTTGGCATCCCATAGCTTCTTCCCTGAATTATTTTGGTATTTCTCCAACAGAGCTGGCAACCTAAGTTATCATTAGAAATTCAATAAGTTTTGAGGTTAAATGGCAAAATATCTGCTTCTCTTTTATTGAAAATGGATGTTAATCGCCCCATGAGACAGTCAAGGGTACAAAAAGGAACCATCTAAATAAATAATGGGCTCTGATTTTTAATATACACCAATCCAGACAACACATAAGAATGGATATTCAAAAGACAACAGTTCGATAACTATGAGAGGTTAGATTTGCAAAATATTAAATAATTGGAAACAAGATGAAATTTCGGTGCTGTACCAGTCAGGTATGATAAAAGTGCTGTATTGATCCAGCATGCATTTAAAACCATAATGCAGTTAAGCGTACTGGAATTTATAAATCCAATCAAACTCAGTACTGGTACATTTAGAAAATGTTCAGGGTATAGGAATATAGTATATAATCATATTTAAACTTCGAAGAAGTTTTTGGTTTTCATATTCCCGTTTACATTTAGAAAATTCTGGACCTTTTTGAGCTTCTAGAATGTCTTTAAAGGCTATGACCAATGCCCCAGTTAGTCTTGTACATATGACCAGCAGTGTAAAAAAAGTATTTTTTGAGATGGAAATACGGATATGATATTTCTATTAAGATAACTGGAAGTTCCAACTACCAAGAATCCTAGTGATCCTAAAAAAAAGAATAAAAGACCAGAAAAAATTGAAAACATTTCTTGGTATCGAATACAAATATACAAAATCACCGGGACGAATTTGCAAAATGAAATAAAGAAAGGAAAATAGGGGGAAAAAAAGGAATCCAGTTCATTACGTGGTAGAGGGGCTACAGAACTCGAAGAGCTTGCCAGAACTGGAGAAGATAACAATGGAGACAGTACAATCGCAAAGCACGCTGATCTCGCGTGCCTTCTTGATGATCCCATTCTTCCTCTTGGAGAAGGTCACCTGACGGTTGCTCGAGTTCTCTATGCGCTTTATCTCGATCTTACCCCTCCCCATTCCGTGATTTAACTTCTTCTCTGCTGTTGTTCTCAGTTCTCACTACCAAACCCAGAGATGAAGAAGGAAAAAAGGAGGAGATGAGATGACGAGGGGTAATGATACTGGGTGGGTGAGGGGAGTTTATGGAGAGAGTGCATGCCATTAGAGGGAAAGAGAGGAGAGGCTTTTGGGGTGGTTCAGACGAGGCGGTCTGGAAATGGAAACAATGTTGGTTTTTGGTCTATTGTTATAATTGAATTGGTTCAGTGTAGTGTGTACGGTGTGGTGATAGGGATGGAGCACTAAGCACTGCATTTAGGCAGAAAGATCACTTTTTTCCTCTTACCGCTGGATTAAATTCGGACGGTCCAGATTAGATGTTGAATCAAAGCATGTACCATTGTGATTAGATGAGATCTGTCTGGAGAGGGTTGTAGCATGCCATCAGCTACAATGGATCCAGATTCAGACTTTGCTAGTAAATGCTACTATGGTAGCATGAATCATGATTCTAGATTTGTTGTTGAGCTATGTTGATTATGTTGTGACTTTCAGATTTGAAAGAATTTTTTTCTGAGTCCTAGGTTTTTAAGTCCTATATTATGTTGTGACTTGTGACTTTCCGATTTCTGGTAAGTAAGGTTGTGTCATATACGAAACAACATGCCAAATTGATGTAGAGGATAACTTAGGTTTACTTGTGAATTTCAGAATTTGGGTAAGCTAGCAACTGATCTTGAAAGATTATTGTTTTATTTGTGAATTAGGTAATCTATGAGCTATATGCAATTTGATGAGAGTGTCAAGTACATAAAGAGAATTTGGATGCAGAATGCTGTGAAATACAACAAAGGATCATAAGAGATTCAAATATTCAATCCATGTTTTAAAGAAGTTGCACATCACATCACAGTGACATGAATGATCCGGTTGAAAACATAAAAACCTTTGAAAAAATCTCTTGATGACATTGATTGGTTGTTTTTTTAATTCTAAATTCAGAACAAAAAGTAATATGTTTCTTAGGCTAATTTTTTAATGAGTGCGATAATGTCATGATTAGTGCAAAAATAGTGCTATCTAGATTAGTAGTTGAAATAATGCAAAAATAGTGCTATCTAGGTTAGTGCAAAAATAGTGTTAATTTTATGCAATCTAGGTTAGTGAAAATGTTGTTTGGATTGCACGTTTGGAGTAGTGATGGTGAGAATTAGTAAATAATAAATTATTTTAGTTTTCTAACGAATAATAATAATAAAGTAATAATATAATAATAATACAATAACAATAAAATTATAATAATATAACAATAAAATAATAATATCAATTAATAATATAATAATAATACAGTAATAATAATATTATAATAATATAATAATAATAACACAAATGACAATAATACAAAATAAAAAAAAAAAATAATAATGACAATAAAAATAATATAAAATAATAATAATAATGATAATAATAATAATAATAATAATAAAATAATAATAATAAAATAATAATTACAATTATAATGTAATAATAATAATTATAATGACAATAATGATAATATAATAATAAATAATATAATAATACTAACAAATAATATAATAATAATAATATAATAATTATATGATAAATAATAATAATAATAATAATAAATAATATAATATAATAATAAATAATATAATATAATAATAAATAATGAAAATAAATAATAATAATACAATAATATTAATAAATTAAAAATAATAATATAATAAAATAATAATAATGACAATAAAAAAGTAATAATAAAAAATGAAAATAATATTAATATAAAGCTAATAATAATAATTATTATAATAATAATATAATAATTACAATTACAATGTAATAATAATAATTGTAATGACAATAATGATAATATAATACTAACAAATAATATAATAATTACAATGATAATAATAAATAATAATAATAATAATAAATTTAATAATAAATAATATAATATAGTAATAATAATATAATATAATAATAAATAATGACAATAAATAATAATAATAACAATAATATTAATAAATAATATAATAATGGTGCTGATAAATAATAATAATAATAAATGATAATATAATAATTATAATTATGATGATAATAATTATAATAATATTAATAATAATTATTATTATCATAATTATATTGGTAATAATTATAAATAAATAAATAAATAATTTAACGATGGTAATGATAATATATAATATAATAAAACTGATAATAATAATAGTAATAATAATAATAATAATAATAATAATAATAATAATAATAATAATAATAATAATAATAATAATAATAATAATAATAATAATAATAATAATAATAATAATAAATGATTTTTGCTATCCTTACAACCACTAACCTTGCTAACCCAACCAATTGACAAGTTAGCGGATTAGCAACTATTTGGCACTAACCCAAAATAGCTAAAACATGTTTGGATCGTTTTGAAGTTCAGAATAGCAGCTATTCTCGGGTTTGTGCTATTCTGGGGCGATCCAAACGCACCCAAGGGTTTTGTTTCATTGAAGCCGGATATTTGACACTAGCATAAGATTATTGTGATACAAAAATCTATCTTTATAAAAAAATATATGTTTTTACGATTTTTAGTGATTAAAAATAACAATTTTTTTCCTACTTGTTACGATGGTTTATTTGTACACAGTGAAGTGAATAGAAGGTCTTCATGAGAGAGAGGTCTGATTCAAGTTTTAGTCGAAGTTATTTTAGAAAAGTTTTTTTCAAAGTTCATTTTCAAATTTAAATCTATGTGTGTTGTAAGTACACCGGTTGATAAATAAATAAATAAATCTGCTACTGTGTACAACGTTCAGAACATTTTGTAGACCAAAAACCACGGTCTGCAAGTACACCGTTCAATAGACCAAAAACCAACATTGTTTCCATTTTGTATACAATGTTGGTTTTTGACATTGTATACAATGTTATGAACATTTTGTAGACCAAAAACCATTGTTTCCATTTCAAAGTTAACTTAGAAACAATGTATACAAGTATTTATGAACTTTGAAACAATGTATAACATTTGGTTTTTGTATACAATGTTGGAAACAATGTCGTTCTGGGTCTAATTTGGGCTTTACATGTTAAACCTTTCAGAACATTTTGTATATAAGTTTTTTGTGACAGACCTAGAAATCTTTTTGAACGGTCTCTTGGAATTTCAACACCCAAGATTCGTGAGATTTCTATAAAAAAGAATTAATATGGTATCTTAAATTTTTATATCATACTAAATAGCTCCATCTATTTCTAATGAAAAAATTAAATTATTTTTCCTTTTCTGATTGGCAATCATGTGAAAGAACCTAGTGTTAAAATCACATTCTAGAAATCATTTTATTTTGACTCTTTGCTGCCAATATTTTTTTCTTCTAATCATATATTGCATCTAATTGTGAATAAAAGCATTTAAGATCTCTTTCTTCTTATATTTCTTCTAATTCTTTTTTTAGAAAAATCATTCTTGTTTCTCTTTTTTGTTGCTCTAATGTTTGAGTCTCAACCTCTAAGTTTAGTTCTAATGTTTTGGAGTTTTATTCTTCAAGTATTACCTATTGAGTTGCCAATGGGAATAGATTCCCACCATTTAGAGAATAATTTCATAAATCCTTCTTGAGAGACTCAAATTTGTTCAAATCTCAAGAGTTTAACTTAGGAATACATCAACAGATTCTAAGATAATTATGATTTGATTGTATTCTAGCTAGGATTTGGTTACAATGTTTTGAAAAAGGGAAATTTGTCTTTATGACACTAAATAAGAGGCCAATTGTCAAGATGCCATCCGATAACTTGAAATAGCCAAAATGTCATTAAAATCGTTATTAAACTGTCTTTATGCCATTATCGCTGATTTCTCTCAATTAAAAAATAAATCAATTAGAAAATGCCTAAACTACCCCTCTCTTTCTCTTATCAAACAGCAGGCAGCAGCACATTTGATTTGATTTGTTTGAGAAGGCAGCGAAAGAAAGAAAAAGGGACAGAGGGAGACAGACCAAACTCTAGACAGGAGAAATTGTACATACCTTCGTTCTCGCCCTCACTAAACTCTAGACAGACCAAACTCTCATTAACTTTTGCTGTTTCTGGCTTTTGCAATGGGACGTGAATTGGAGAGAGATATTTAATTGACAGGAGAAAGGGTTCGAATCTGTTTGCAAGTTGCAACTCTTTAGAGTGACCACAAAGGCTAGGGTTTGACTTGAAGCTCATTCTTTTTTTTCTAGGAAGAGGATGAGGAACTCCAAGAGTGCAAGCACACTGGTTTGAGGGGACTGAACCTTTCTCCTGGTACAAGAAGAATGGGAAGCACCTTTTTCAAATTCCTGGTACAAGAAGAATGGGAAGAACCTTTCTCTAAGCGCAGACTGATTCTTTTCGGCCCTGAGAGCTGGGAGAGCGGTTCACTCGTCAGCAAACCAACATGAATAAGCTAAAATGAGAATGTTTCAAAGGAACGATGAAGTGATGGATAAGTTGATGATTAGAATGGATCAATTATCAGGTAGTCAAGAGCAACAAATGAAAAGCCTAGTTCTTTCTTCTCTGCTGTTGCGACGGAGTCATGGAGAAATGGCCTCTCGAACAAAACAAATCCAATGTGCTGCTGTTTGGTAAGAGAGGAGAGGGTAGTTTAGGCATTTTTGAATTAATAAATTTTTTAATTGAGAGAAATCAGGGATAATTTATCAAGACATATTAATAACGATTTTAATGACATTTTGGCTATTTCAAGTTATCGGATGACATTTTGACAATTGACCTCTTATTTAGTGACATAAAGACAAATTTCCCTTCGGAAAAAAAATATTGCATGAAACAGTGCAAATATAGATTATTAGTGTTATGTTAATATTTATTTATCTTATATATATTTCAACTAAACATTCAATATCATATGAATTCAATTCACAATTTTTTTGGTAATTAATTCAATTCAAAAGTTGCTATTTCCTTCTTCTTCATTTATTCTACTATTTGTTAGAAACAAATTCCTTGTGTAGGAACCTTTCAGATTGCCACACAAGCAGACATTCAACCTTCGCACTGTAAATTGGAAATGCACACTACAGTGCCCCCAATTTAGCCAATTCGTTAAGAGGCAAAAGATAGTGCTACCTTCTGAGCATTGAATTGCGTCTCTGCATATTCAGCGTATTTTCTTTCTTTTTTTTATTTTCTGACAAAAATACAAGCTTCATGTTAACCACATGATCAAATAATGCTAAATGCCTGAAGAAATTTAGATATATCAAGTCAAATTTCACTCCCGATTCTGATTCCCAATTTGACCTACTACGTAACTACTGAAATGAAAAAGATGAAGGAGATGGACATTATCCAAAATACCAAACAAAAAAAATGAAAACATCAAAAAAGAAAAGTAAATAAAGATACTAGGGCAAAACCATCCAAGATCAACAGTGAACAGATACCATTAAAACTACAAGTCAGAGAAAATAAAACCTGATCAATTATTTAATTGTGCAAATGGCCCAATAATCTAGTGGTAACTACTTAGAATGACTTCAATGAGGTCATGAGTTCGATCCTCCGTGAGCATAAAGATTCGCATCTTGTCAAGAGGCATATAGTAATAGGCTAATTCTCTAACTCTTCGTTAAAAACAGGCTTGTCAGTTAAGGACTTTGGAACCCATGGCATGTATGCTCCATCATGACACAAATTCTGAGGAAAAAATATGGCTAAATTTTAATCATAAATAAAAAGTGCAAATGTAATGCCTATTATTATAGGGTGATGTAGATAGCTCTTTCTGAATGCCTTAACTTTGGTCTCTTTTACAAGTAAATGATAGCTATAATACTACATGACATTAGCTGATGCAGTACGGAACTTCCAAATAAGGATTTGCCACAAGGTCATAATAGAGCACTAAAGTGGAGCAATAATGCAGTCATTTGATGACTTAGTAGTAGCAAGTCAACTAGCACAGCCATTCCATTTTCATGCTAGCCATATTGCACGGTACAGATTAATAATGAAAAAAGGAAAATAATAAAACTAGAAAAAAAAAGGAAAAATCAATGGAAGTTTATTAAAGAAACTTGAAGTACCTCCAACCAGAAGAAGAATTTGCGCAAGAGGATCAATCTCTGGTACTTGTTGGCTTCAGCGATCTGTGTTGCCAGGTCTACAAATTCAAAACAAAAAAACAGTATTAATAAATGACTAATATTAATAGAAAGAGAATTGTTTGCTTTTATATTTGAAATCTATTAGAGAATACTATTAATTATTGGTGCTGTTACACTTTCAGCTCTTTTCAATCAATCTTTTATAAAGAAAAAAACAAAGAAATGGGTTTGGCCATCCAGCAAAAAGGAAAAAAAGAAGGAAAACCTCCCAATCTCAATCCATGTTCCGATCACTATCTGCAGAGTGACAAAGGAAGATGCGAGAATTATTAAAAAAATGCATAAAAAACAGATTAGGGTAATATACTAATCACATGGATAAAAGTAAATTACAGGTGCATAATTCAATTTCTGCAAGATACAGGTACTCGAGTGCATTTTGTCCTAAGTTTGGATCTCGGATGATATTAAAGAAATTAGTTTAAGTATAAGCAACGAAGAGATTGTAGACAGTGGGGAAATAAGTAAGGAGTAAATTAGTGTGATATATTAGCACTGCGCTTACCAGTCGGCTATGAATCAACCAACATGTCCAACATGTGCAGTTTGCTTATATCAGAATGGACAGGTCCAGTACAATACCGTACCAGAATTAACAAGTGAACTAAGGGCTTTATACAATTTGAAATGACAGTAATCCTTGAAACTACCCTGATTAGATTGCCATCAATATTCCAAGTCCATCAACAAGGAAGTCATCAAAAACAAAAAATGGCCTGACATTGACATTGCAGCAGTTTTGTTACATTTATTCCAGTAACTTCAATATTTCATTCCAAATGAAAGTAGCACCATGTTGTTTTATATTGACAAGTTTCCATCATCGAATGGGGTATTTTATCCTTGCTACTAGATTAAAGCTATTATAAAGATATTCAAGAAGATTTGATGCGAGTATAACATCAATAATCAAGACAACAAAGTTCTTGTAAAGAAAGTCAAATCCACGAGGATAGAAACCAGCAATACCTCCAACTTCAAAGTTTGATAAAAAAAGTTATAGAAGGAACAGAATTTTACCGGGATAGTAGTCCAAGTAGGATAGGCCAGCTTCATGAGTGCGGTACCGTTTTGACATGTTACGCAAGTTTCGGTGCTTCATCACCGGCTTTCGACGAATCGCCTCATTCATTAGAACCTCATACTCACGCTGGTCAAATGGCTCGCTTACAGCTGCTGCTAGCTTTTCATCAAAGGATCGTGAATCAGCTGCAATCACAGTTAACTCATTCTTTTCTCCCTGATATTGAAAACATAAATCATGTTAGCATTTGTGTATTTGGAATTTTCTCATAAAAAATTGTTCAATCTCAGATTGCTAGGGTTGGCAGTGAGTCAGGTCAGGTCAGTTCAAGTAAGGTAAGGTAAATTTGTCATTCTTTTATTTCAGTCAACTGAAACATAATATCTGTTACAAAAGGTCAGGTACATATTAAGCTAGCGTGGCAGGTGCAGGTCACCATTTCAAGTACAATGTTACCAGATAAGGTAATAAAATAATCAAAGCCTGTAAATAAAGAAAAGTATATTACCAGATAAGGTAATAAACTCGATATATTAATAAAGGAACATCTTACATTGGATCCAGAAACATGGATATGAGGCACAAGAGTCTGCTCGTCAGCACCCACACCATTTTCAACTGTCACATTCTTCCCGCCTTCTTCATAGACGACATTACGACCCCCTCCAAGATCTAAAATCATTAGTTCTTCTTCAAACTTTAGGTTGTTAAAAAACCTCTCATAAGACTCATCAACTAGAGTGGCAATGTGGACACTTTCCTTCCTTTTGGCTTTCTTTAAAGGTTTACTCCTAGGTTTGTTACAAAAAGAAGTATTTTGTCCTTCGTACTTCAAGTACACTGGTACTCCGAGCTCTGTATCATCCATCTCTAAGATGTACGAGGTACCATCTGACTTAAGATGGTCCAAGAAAATTTTGTAGATAGGGTCCATGGATTCATAGTACTTGTCAGATTGCTCCTTCATTTTGCTCTTCATTTTAGCTCGAGAGTTCGTCATTATGAAAATTGTGAACAATCTGGTGCACTACCAAAGAGATCTACAGTATACCACAAATCGTCATAAGTAAAGATTCGGTCACAACATAGTATTTGATGTGAGAATGCAAGGATAACTATAATTGGACACACTTTCTATTTTTCCTTTTCATATATTTGTCTTTATTCGGTTTTATTGGGTGGTATCTAATTCTGCAGTAAGAATTAAATGAGGATTATCGACTCTAAAACTTATTGAACTATGGCAATGTCCTACTCATATATAAAAGATACATTGGCATGCAAAAAGTTATTTTAACTAATAACACATAAATTTTGAGAAAAAAGATATATAAATCCAATGACATCCTTTTTTTTTGGATAAATAAAGTAAAATAATACATGGAAATTCACCTAAATAAATACAAGTGGAAAAACAAAGATAATCAGTTCCAGGTACGGTGTACTGGCATGCACCCTGCGCATTTCTTATAAAAAGCTGAGAGCTTTTGCCATTAAATAAAGGAACTAACACATTTTCCCTACAATAACAAATTAACCACTAGAGTCGTTCAAAATTGATCTATGCAAATTGAACCTCTTTTAGAAGTGGCAAGAAAAAAGAAATTTAAGAACAATCCAATCCAATTTTACTTTTATCGCAGCAGGCTCAGAATTTGCAGAAAGGCAGTAAACGAAATTGAAAAAAAAATATTTGTTCAACACATGAGTGAAAGAAGTACCAAAAATGTAGAAACCAAGAAGCAAACAAGCAGAAACTAGCAAAAGAGAAGCGGTGGAATTTGATCAGTGTTACGATCGAGCCGAATTGGAGAGAGTAGTAGACGACAGCCGAATAGGAGAAAACGAGAGATGGAGAGAGTAATAGGAGACAGGACTCTGCATGTGGGGTCCGCAGAATCTGAGAATAGTAGGTAGAGGTTAAAAGGCTGCATTGGACCGTTTGGGCTTTATGGGCTTCTTTAATTTATTTTTCAGTTTTTGAAACGGCGAATATATTTCACGTAATCACGTCATCTCGTTTCTTTTACAAAGTTTATACTAGTACAATAACAAAAGAAAGTAAAATTTGAAATCCTTACGTGACATAGATCAACACTAACCAACATATCTTTCTATCTGAGGATTTACTATTAACTACTATGTTTGTATTGTCAAGAATACTAGAATAGTATCAACTCAGAAGCGATTATTTCAAATTGTTATTCCGTTTGAATGTAAAAATAACTATTTGAAATTTTTAGTTAGTGAACTAAATTTGTTATTCTGCAAATTCAAAGCTTATTTCAAATCGTTGAATAATACTAATTCGACTAATCATCCAAACATCACTCCAATTATACTAAAACATAACACATCATTCTTAATAAATAGGCCTAATCAGAAGGACATAACTGACAGAAGTACAATAACTAAAGAGACGAGTATTAGCCACAACCTTTTCCAATCCATCTACGAAACTATCAAAAGTATGAAGTACTATGTGCATCTGCATCTGCATCAATCTCCTCATCATCACTGCAATGACCATGACATTCCTGTTGGATTGGTCTATCTCACATACATGATACATCGAACAATTTTATGAAATACCCTTCTTTCCAAAATTGCTGTTCAATATACCCTCTCTTAAAAATGTTTGATGGATTGCCCTTGTGGGCCCCACAATTTCCTTACCATTTCTCTTCCTCTTACCCTCATTTCCTTTACCTTCAGCTTACTTCGTTTCTTTTATCAATTGCAACTACACAATTGAGTTTAACATAACATTATCTTTTCTTTTATAAAGCGATGAGGCCCTTAACGTGAATGTTCATTTGTGATTGTACACATTATTCGAGGCTTTCAATACCTTCAGTGAATTTAACAAGTTAATAGACAATCAAACAGCTTACAGTGAAGTCAACCTATTCTGTTTTATAACTAGCTGCTGGTCAAACTTTGACAATTCTAATAAAATTCTACAGTAAAAAATATGTCAGATTTGGAACAATAAGAAATATTGGTCGATTGCCGTCGAATTTTTTTATACTTTATCTTTTGCTTAATTTTATTTGTATTAATAATTCTATGGAGTTTTCATGTTAATTGCGACATGATAAAGAAGAATATTACCTTCTTGTATAGAATGGGTGATAACCCTACATAAAGATGTTAATTATATGTGTAATTATTTAGTTTCAAGCTGGGTCGGTGTTATGTTTATTGGCTTATTCATTTGTAAGCTCGATTAGAACTAGAACTGACTAAATTGGACCCAATAAAATTTCATATGGTACGATATAAAAATAAAAAATATATTATATTATTCATATATTTATAAATTGATATTTTATATTAGCCCTGAATATTATATATACGAACCTAGCATTATAATGATTACAATATGATTTTAATTGATATTAATATATCTATTCCAAATATGAACTGGACACAATATTCATATAAATGTTTGAGGTAATTCCAATACAATTTAAATTAATTAAACTTTAGGGTATACCACATGAAAATAATAACAAAAAAATGAAGAAAAGTAATAATATATTTAGAACTAAGAAGTGATGTCATGACCATCATAGTAATTAAATATGATTAGTTCAAAATAAAACAAGAGAGGTGCTTTGTACAATAAATTTTCACGGTTAACAATGAGTTTGTTAATTTCTTGGTTCTATTTTTAAAAGGAAATGGAGAAATGCTCAATGAGTTTGTCCATATAATCAAAATTTCCAAGTTGTTCTGTTAATAAGATAATTTGTCGTGTGAATATCAGCCCCCTCAATAGCCTTGGTATGATATAATACGTGTTTTGGTTTTCAATAGTGCCTTAGTATGACATAATAAGTGTTTTGGTTTTCTTTATGATTTTTACTTTCAACTTGACCATTGCAGCAGAGCTTGATTACTTCTTCCATCTGTAATTTCCATCATGAAAATATTTTTATCTTCCTTTTAATTAAAATTTTAAACAGGCGCCTTCAAATAAAACGAATAAAAAAGGAACGGTAAGTGGAGGTAAGGGGAATGAGGGTAAGGAAAAGAGTAATGACTAATCAGAAGGAATTGTGGGGCCCACAAGGGCGATCCAGCAAATATTTTTATGGTAGGGTATTTGGAACGGAAATATTGGAAAGAAGGGTATTTTATAAATTTGTCCCACATACATCTCATGTTCAATAGTAATTCAAAGAAAATATATTAATAAATATAGAATTTTGACTTTTGAGAAATATTCATCCCTCTTTTAAAGATTTTTTTCAGAAGGAAAAATTTTCTTAACACGATGACAAAAATAATTTGGCAAAAATATTCTATTATTTGGTTCCATAGAAATAAAGCTATCTCACATATCTTATATATTGTGTAAGTTCAATCTATTAACAATATTAAAATGGTAAAATTTTACTACAATGAATAAAAAATTAAGACACTATTTCATCATTAGAGTAAGCACAAATTAATGGTATATATCCCTCTCACAAGCTCTGCCATAAATTGTGTTTTGTTAATATATTTTTGTTCCCACTTTTAGTAACACACTGGTCTACCGTTTGTTTCTGATAGTTGCGGATTTGAAGGGATACCGATCCTGCATTCAATGAAACTAGTAATTGTGCATGTGCACAGCAACGAGAGGAAATTATTTAGTAGAAAAGAAAATTTAGTAAAGTATTTTTTCATAAAGCGGAGGAGCGGTGTTATGCAGATTACAGCGGCGTCATGTGACTTGGAGCGTGAAGAGTGAAGCATCAAAGTGGCGTCGTGCGGCAGAGCAACGTCATGCGGCATCATGCGGTGTCATGCGTAGAACAGATTGCAGCGGTGTCAAGCTACTTTTCTCGTGAAGTGTGTAATGGCAGAGCGGCGTCATGTGGACTGTAGCGGTGTCAAGCAGTGTCTTGCGACGTCATGCGGCTTGTAGTGGGATCATGTAGCTTGGGGCACGAAGCGACAAAGTGGCAGAGCGGTATCATGCGGCATGAAACTGTGTCATCCGAGGTCATGCAGTGTCATGTAGCAGATCAGTGCCATGCGGCTTGCAGCAGCATCATGCGTCATGGAGCGTGAAGCGTGAAGCATCAGAGTGGCCGAGTGGCGGAGCAGCGTCATCTGGCGGCATCCGGTGTCATGTGGCTTGTAATGAAGTCATGCCACATGGAGCGTTAAGCGACGTCATGCAGCATGTAGCTACGTTATCCGACGTCATCCGGAGTCATGGGACGTCATGCAGCGTCATGCGGCGGAGTAATGCCATGCGGCTTGCAGTGGCGTTGTGCGGTTTGGAGCGTGAAACAGTGGAGTGGCAAAGCGACGTCATGTTGCATGCAACTGCGTCATGTGGCGTCATGCAGCAGAGCAGTGTCATGCGGCTTGCTGCGACGACACACGACTTAGAGCGTGAAGCATGAAACGGCAAGTGATGTGCAACGGTGTCATGCGACATGAGGCGTGAAGCGGCGGAGCAACGTAATGCAATGTGAGGCGTAAAGCGGCTGAACAACGTTGTGCGGCGTGCAGTGGAGAAGCTGTGTCATGCAGATTGGAGCTGCGTCATGCAACTTGCAGCGTGAAGCGTGAAGCGGCGGAGTGACGCCATGCAGCCTGCAAAGGCGTCATGCGACGTGCAGCGACAGAGCGGTGTCATGTGGCTTGCAACAACGAAGCAGCGTCACGAAAGCAGATGGTGACGTGGTGGAGCGGCATCATGCGACTTGGAGTGTGAAGCATGTAGCGGCGAAGGGGCGTCATGCGGTGTCCTGCGGCGGAGGGGGAGCGTGCAACGACATGCAGTGGCAGAGTGACGTCATGTGACGTGATGCGTGAAGTGGCGTCATGCGAGGTGAGGTGTAAAGTGGTGAAACAGTGTCATGAGAATGAATACTTTTTTTATGTTGACTCGTCATGCTTATCACAACCCTCCTTTTTCGAGCTTAGAACCGACTATGTTAAAATAACACATGCAGAGTTATCAATTAATAGCAAATAAAATCTTGCAATATCTCTACCGAACTATGTTAAAATAGCACATGCTCGTGAACTCCTCAAACAAACAAAATTCAATCTATCAAGCTGTAAGTAAGCTGTAGCTCGTTCAGCTCGTATCATTCAGCTCGAACAATTCGTATCGTTCAACTCGTTTCAGATTGAAAACTATAATTCTTTTACATAATTTTTACAACTTGTCACTCATTTTTGTGCTTGTTCATTGCACAATACAAATCACATAAATAACCACAGAAGATGAGTTAACGAGGAGAGTTATAACGATCCAAGATGATAAGGGTTCGAGATCGACTTGTTAGCTTAACAAGCTGACCATCTCGTATCGTTAACAGCTCGAGCTGGTAACGAACGAGTTCATAACGAGTTTTTTTCGAGCCGAACACCGACGAGCCACGAGTTACAAATATTTCTTGCACCCCTACATATATGTATGATAAAAATTTGCTGATTAATTTAGACATTTATTATTTTTAAATACAACTTGTAAGATTTCGAATCCAACTTCCTCTTAAATAAACAAGGTACATCACTTTTGATGTATATATTTTGAATAAATGTATAAAAACTTTATTTTCCTTTTTTTTTGTTGTTGTTGCTGATTGATTAAATCAAACTTTTTTCTTTCTTTTAACGAATGAATAAATGTTAGACACAAATATTGTAAACAAAAAATGTTGTGGAAGACTAACATGACTATTTATATTCCACCGCAAAAATATGAGCAAAAATTTGGGTACTTCAAAATATGAGTAATGCTCTAGTTCAATTGTACTGTTCAATTTCTCGAGATTGATGAAAATTAAATCCTTTAATTTTTGTTGCATTTTTCAAGGAATCAATTTTCACCAATCTCAAGAAATTGAACGGTCCAGATATTTATATATAAAACTAAAGGCATTATTATTATACAGTTAACGTGGAAACTTGATATTTTCTAATATGTAATGGGATTTCTATTTGCTATAGTTGGTTTCAAGTTTGTTATAATTTTTAGAGAGAATTCAAGTTTCAATTCAAAGATATTTTATAAAAATTATAATGTCTTGTGAAATTTTGTCCGTACATAATTAGAATTTGGTTGAATGCGTAAAAGTTAAAACGAATGTAGCTTTCTTGAATTTTAAACTTCCAAAATTCCAATATCAAATCATAAATGTCGTCGAAAAGCCCATACACCTTCTCCGGCCCGGATTTGATTCCTTAAAGATTTCCCACGGAAACTGAAAAAACCGCTTCTCGGATTAATTGCACAAAGGAAGTCGAGTATTCGTACACTGGAATACTGGATTAGTGGATTGCTCAGGCAAAGCTAACTTCAAAGTATGGACCTGGGATACAAACTACTCTTCACTGAAATGTGGGTCCCCCACCAAATTATCCTCTTATGAACGCGATTTAATGCATTCGACAGGTAATTAATATCATTCTTTACAACACAGACCTCATCCTCTCTCTCTCTCTCTCTCTCTCTCTCTCTCGTTCACAATCCCGCGCGTCTCTCTGTGCTTAGTCCGGCAGAGAGAGATTCGATTCATAAATTCAAACACCTTTCAAACCCTAATCCTTGTAATATTGATGCTTCTCCTTCTTCAGCTTCTCTGATTCCAATTCCAATGGAGGAAAACAAACCTCAAGCTTCTATAGCCGCCCCGGCGGTTGCCTCCACCTCCACCTCCGCCGTATCTAGGGTTACGCCTGTACCTATTCCTCCTGTTACTTCTACCACCACTGGAGCTAGGATTCAGGCGGCGCCGCTTGCACTTCCTCCGCCCCCGTCTCAGGCTTCTACTTCGTCAAACCCTCAGAAAGAGGCTCAGGCGGTGGATAATGGAGTGAGACAAAGGTTTAGCGTGGAATTGAAGCCGGGGGAGACGACCATTATCTCATGGAAAAAGCTCTTGAAGGAGTCGGGCATGGAGAGGTCTCCAAAGCAGGATTCGAGGCCTGAGCATGCAGTTGATCTGGGGCCCCAACCCGGTTTGTCTGCTCCGGTATGGTCTCTAGCCCTCTCTTCATCCAGACACTTTATTTATGATGCATTTTGATAGAATGTTCAGACTTGAAATTGCAAGCCAGCTGATGTTGTGAATTTGCTGATCAGGTTAAACCAGTAGAAAATGATCCGAAGGAAGCACCCTCAAACCGTTTCAATTCCGTCATCGAAAAAATTGAAAGACTCTACATGGTCAGTGGTTATAAATTTGAGTTTCTTTATGACTTAAATAGTATTTGATTCATATAAAAACCAACTTATTTATTTATTTATTGATTTTTAATTAGGGCAAGAACAGTAGTGATGAAGAAGAAGAGATTGGTGATGCACCTGATGACGATCAGTATGATACTGAGGATTCTTTTATTGATGATACTGAGTTGGTAAAGTCCATGTTCCATGTTAATTATTGATTATTTCAACTTTGCTAATGTAATTTGTTATGCCTAGATTTTGTCTAGTTTTTTGATAGTTCATTGATGTTAATGTATTGCATATCTTTCACTAATCGTAATTTAACAAGGATTTTAAAACTGAGGCAGTGTTTCGCTATATGTTTCGTGTCATAAGTTGGTGAAATCTCACTTCTCTGAACAGTTGTTTTTCTTCATTAATATTTGTGTCGGAGTTCTATAATTGTTTTTAGACATTGTTGTACTTGATCAAGTGGTAAAAATAATGCGTACTCCATTTTTGTTTGAATTGGGTTAACTTTGTTTTATTCATTTCACCTTTTGATCTTCTCTGAAAATTTATAAGAAATTGACCAATTCAATTATGCTTGCATTGCTCATGATTTGGAACTAATTCAAAAACACTAATTTAGAAAACCCTCTAAAGTTGTATAAACCAATTCCTTGATTTCCTTTCTGTATAAATTTAATATGCTCACATGTTGCCTGTTGAAATCTTGTGGTGTTGCAATGTTTCTATTTCATTCACTTCACAATCTTTTGTTTGCAGGATGAGTATTTCCAAGCGGACAACTTGGTAACTAAGCACACTGGTTACTTTGTCAACAAAGGACAGCTAGAACAGATGTAAGTGTGCAAATGTCAACAAATACTTGCAGAGTGTACATTCTGTAGTTGTTGTTAGAGATGTGTTATAAATTTCAAAAAGGTTACTAGTTAAATTAGAACATGAATTCCCAGATGGGGTAATACAACTGCAGCATCTGTGCAGAATAGGTATCTGATATGGAAATGTATGCAATGCTGATACCTTAGATGCATCCCTGGCCTTTGAAATATTTAAGTTTTTCTTTGGATGTGGTAAAAACATATGGTTGCAAAAGCCTCTTCCTGCACTTAGTGTTGAAAATGGGAATTTTAGGGTTAGGGTTTATCAAGATAATGAGTGTGAGTAGTGAGAAAGATGACAGATATGAAGATGGTATGAAAACCACATTTTCTTGAAAAGAAAATTAACAGGGGCAGGCGTAGTGCGTAGGATTATTCTTCAAGGCGGAATGCTCCTGTTAACGTCATAACTTGTATAAAGTTGAACTCTTAACGTGGAGTTAAATATAAATTTGTAACTAGCATTTAAAATAAGAATCTCAGATTTAACAACTAAAACAGACAAGATTCAAAGCGAATTCCCAGAAATAATCTTCCTTGGGAAACTTAAGTAATTTGATCTCCCCATTAATATGGTAATTGATCAAGCTCATATTTGGTAACAAATAAGAATCAATTGTAGTTAAAATCGGTTGACATGTAACCATAATGAATTCAAATGACTGTGGACAAGTTAACCCTGGAACCATTTCTTCTTCGCCTAAACGAGAAATATCGCATGGAAACTTCTTCGTGATTAGATGCAACAGTTATTACACTGATTTGTAATCGGCAAGAGTTCAAGAGACTGAAATTACGAACTGAAATGCACGAAAGTGAAGTTGTTTGGTGGGAATTTGTTTGTCGAAGCATAAAAGATCTGAATGCCCCTTTCATCTACGTTGCTGTTGATAAGACTATAGATGACACTAACCACCGGCGGCAGCAACTCCGACACTAGATGTCTCTCCTTTTCTATTAGTTTCTATTTTCTGTTTTTTTTTTTTTACTTTCTTTCTTCTCATTTCAGAAAATCTTAGTTAAGATCTGATGCCATCATGGAGTAAACTAGATGAAGTTTAGGGGTGTTTTTAACATGTATAGAATGAATTCTTCTCCCTACATGGTCCTATGTGATCACGAAAATCCAATTCCAATTCCAAGTCCAAAATATTCTATTCTTTTCTACTGAATTCAAATAGATTCTCATTAAAATCTTTTCCAATCAGAGTGTTAGTCTATTAGACACTGTTCGATCTAAACCAGACTTGGACTTATGACCCAAATGTGTAACTGTAATTTACCTTTTATTTCAACTAAAATTCATTTTATTTCTTTTATTGGATTTTTACTTGTAGTGAACCAAGTGCAGCAAAAGGCCCAACACCTAAGAAAAGGAAACGAAAAGACCCAACTATTACTACTAGGGTTCATAATGAACAGGAATGGAAGCAATTGCAGCTGTCCAATGCGGCGGCAGGATCAGGTGACGATCGCCACAAGCCTGTTAACAACAAAAACAGCCTGTCAGGTGGGGGACAAAAGAGGAACATAGACAAGAATTCTAGCAAGGAAACAGTTCTCGCACTCGAATCAAGAAACTTGGTCGGCCCCTCAAAAGGATCAGTTATTGAATCGTATAATGGTAGTAATTCTGCTACAAGAGAGAAGGGAATTTCTGGATATATTGAAATGAACCCGAGAAAGGTTTCAAATGGAAAAAATGAGGCGAAAATAAAAAAGGAGAGGAAAGGTGAATTTTTTGAGCCTAGCACATCTGGCAGTGTTTGTCCTGTACAACCCATGGTACCTTCTCTTTTCTTATCTCAAGATTTGTTCTAATTTTGTTTTGTAGTTAGCTTGTCAGATTGTATGTGCCTATGTGGTATTAACTTGAGTATAGCATACATCGAGACTTGGCACTCCATATTTACACAACTTTTACAGAAGCTGGACATTATGGGTGTCAACTTCTACAACAGTTGGACAATATGGACTGATGTTTTTACTTAAGACATTGTGAAGTCATATCTGACATTGCTTACAAGTGATACATTTTACTTTTCCAATTAATTTCTTACTACTTTTTGTGGCAGTACCAGACACCTACAATGGTTAGAGATGGGGCATCTACCAGGCCAAAAGGTTCAAGGCTTGAAAGAGCAATTAAGGACCTCGAGAAGATAGTTGCTGAGTGTAAGTCTAAAATTTCTTGCTTTCTTGGTATAACCTTTTTTCTTGTACTTAAGATGCCTTGTCTTTTATGGACTATCTAATAAAACAAGAGAATGAGCTACTGATATCTTATATCTGCACCCATGTAAGAAAAAATAGCCTTTTGTTCATACCACTAAAATTTAGCAAGAATAGCAAGGATTAAGCTTGAGATATTCCTTTGTAATTTTATCTATTTCAGTGTGTATTCTGGTAGTATCCATGTGCTAACTCGTTCTAGCCTAAGGCATCTAGCCCAATTATACTCCGCTATAATTACATCTATATGTAATGAACGATATTCTAAACTTTGTTTGAATTAATTAATAGACATTATTTGGCTTTAAATTTTTGTTTATAGGTCGCCCACTAAGTGCGGAGGTACAAGAAGTGGACCCTGCAAACCCAGCAATAAAAAGGAGATTGCCACAGGATGTGAAAGTAAAGCTTGCTAAAGTTGCAAGACTCTCAGTAAGTGCCTAAGCTAAGTTTGAATAACACAGTTGTAAACTGTGTGTTTTTATTGTTCATCTTTGAATACATCTCATCAGTCTGCACTTTCAGGCTGGCCAAGCTAATATTTCTGAAGAGCAGTTGATAGACCGGCTCATGGGCATTGTTGGTCACTTGGTTCAGCGCAAGACACTGAAGGTGCACTTTTATAGCTGGGCTAATATCTTTTTTATTTTGAAATATTAATCTCTTTATGTCTGGCATCTGTTTATTTATAAGATTGTATGAAATTTGTATTTTGAACAAGTTAATTCGTTCTTATCTGACATATTGAAGATATTACTGTACTTTTGATAACAGAGGAACTTGAGAGAAATGGTTGAATTGGGACTCTGTGCAAAGCAAGAGAAGGCAGGCAGATTCCAGCATATAAAAACCGAAATAAATGAAATGGTCAAACTGCGTGTTTCGCAACACAAATCCAAGGTATAATCTTATACTTTTAGCAGGAGAAATTATAGTTTTACTGGGAAATTTTTTAATAGAAATCAGAAGCTCCTTTTTTACTAGGGAGCACTTTTCTTTTTATTAAGAATTAGGTGATTCAACGTTCCAAACAGAATCTGGGGCTATCTCATGTATTGATCATATTAACATTTTTTGTTGTTGTGTAGATGCAAGAACAACTACCTAATGGAACAGGTGATGATTTTCAAGAAGTTGGTGCATTGAAAGGGATATTTACTATGGATGATGCCTTGGAAGATAAGATATGTGACCTCTATGATTTGTATGTTGAGGTAAGGATCTTTTGCTGTGTAAGACTCACTTTTTGACTTTTGTTATCGTTTCCTATAACTATATGATTGATTTATTGCAGGGGATGGACGAAGACAAGGGCCCTCAGTGTAGGAAGCTATATGTTGAGGTACTCATTTCATTAACCCTCTGGAGTGACTAAATTTTTTCTTGTTTATTTTTGTCAGTATATAAATTTTTCTCTTTTCTCAAGTATAAGTTGTATGTGGCACATAAATTTTATACTGGCCACCTTTTTTTTAACTTCTGGTTCTCAATTCCGTGAAGGAAAAGAATTCAAGGGAAGTGCCAAATATCATTTTAATAAAAAGATCTTAATTAAAAATTATAACCAACTAAAACTATCTGAAGAGGTCAGAAAATTTGAGAAATGATTTTTTCTTACCTTTTGTATTTGTGGCAGCTAGCGGAATTGTGGCCACATGGCTATATGGATAATTTGGGAATAAAGGAAGCCATTTCCCAATCCAAAGAGCGAAAGAGGGCACAATTCCATCACCAAAAGGTACATCCATTGCATGCTTTTAAAATAGAAATGCGAATAGAAAATGGATAATTTGGGATTCAGTCTTTTTGCAATTATTGTTTAGGTCCGCAATGAAGAGAGGCTGAAGAGGAAAAAACTAGCACTACAAACCCTTGCCCCTCAAGCAAAACCTGGTCTAGTACAGCAAAGTACCTCTTCATCAGCAACCGTATCTCAAGAAAAGTCAATAGTGAGCCTTAATTCTAGTCTGTCAATTAACCCCAGTTCTGGAGGCAAATCCATTGTGGACCCCACAGCTTTATTGCCTGACTACTACCAGTACCAAGAGCCAAAGAAGCTGAAGAGAAAGGTTGAATCTGATCCAGCTGAGGGCCATATTAACCGGAAACCAGTTAGGAGTAAGGAGAAGCCTCACAAGTTAAACAGGCATAGTGTCATTTCTAGCGAGGCAAATGCAGTTACTGAAAAGAATGCTAGTATTAGTGATAATCCTAAAAGTGATGGTCATGGATCGGGTTTGGTATTAGTGAGTGCGGGTTTACAAGGTTCTTCTGACCAGGCAATTGTGCTACATAATGCTAACTTACCTAATGCTAGTTGAATTTTGTTTTTCAATTTATTTGTCTGGAGGGTTAGATAGAAAAGATGTTGCTTGTGATGTGTTATCCCTGTATGGTGTTGGTCGAATTGACCAGATTGTTTTGTTGTGTCAGGTAAGCAATTAAATCATTCTAACAGAAGTCCAGTTATTTGAAACTCTGCATAATATCAGTAAAGCATTATTGGTTAAATTCTCAATTTTTCTTCTTTGTTGTGATAGTTATCTTTTGGGGTCATCAGATGTTCGAAATGTAAACAACAGTTTTCATCGTTTATATCATTTAACAGTTTTGGAGCTTGTGCTAGAGAGTTTGTTTATCAAGTTTAAAAATAAGCATTTGTCTCGTCTTTAATTCTGCCCTATGGTGCTACGTGTGCCTCGAGTTTTTGTTTCGAGGGAAAGCCCGTAGGCATTAGATATATGAACGATTCAATTTTTGTACATTACTGCTGAAAATATCTCACCACATGTTGCTACAAAGATCTAGTTGTTTGTATACCTAACAGGCCAAATAATCACAACTACATAGGAGTTTGCAGATTTTCAAAAGACCCCAATATATTACATAACCAAAAAAGGGGCGTAGCCTTAAGAGCATTCATTAATTGAAGTTCTAAAAACTAATTAGAATGTGGGGGTATTATCTTTTTGATGCTTCTCATAAACTAAAGCCATCCTTGAGAAATCAGTCCTTCGCATCTCATTGGCCTTTTGATGGACCTGTTGCACCAGATTCCTGCTGGTATGTTTAATCTTGAAATGAGGTCTTTCTTCCAACAATTGCAAACAAGCCTTGAGTGTTGCTTCTATAGAATGGACAAGGGCTTCCTGCAAAGAACGTGTGTTAGTTATATGAACTAACTATAAGCAATCATAATAAATAATGACAGTGCATCTTTCTTCCCCAAAATCATAGACTTTTATGAGACATTTATACAAGGCCACCGCTTAGCCATAAATGAGTGAGGCACACAGAGTGAGTGAGCCCAACTTTTGAGGGGTTTGATCATATAAGATATCAGCTACACCTGCTTGGTTATAGGACTTCATGATCCGTCAATAATAGCATATGAAACATCACAGGACAATTGGTACTGCTTTGGCATTGATGGAGAGTTAAAAAGAAGACTGAGGTTACTTGGTATATTCTCCATTCTTGCCATGGTTTGTGTATCCATTGAATGTTAAAAGGTAAGCCACGAAAAATAAAGTTACACCTAGCTTTCCAGATGCACCATGCTAAGTTAAGAAAAAGTGAAAGTTGTTCATGTGATAGTTGATCAATTGTCCAAAGGAAGATGTCTTGAACTGTTTCTGGTAAAAGGTGAACTCTAAAAGTGAGGGGTGGTGCAAACCAGACAGCTCAGGAACCATGACAATGGAAAAGGACATGATTATCTGATTCTTCAGACTGCGCACATCTTTCACATATTTAGTTAAAAGATTGTAAACTATGATGCAAAAATTGTGCTGTTGGTAGGATGCCTCTTAAAACTTTCCATGTAAAAGTCAGAACTCTGGGTTGTACTTCCTTAATCTTCCAGAGTTTAGCACAAGTACCAGGCCAGATTTGTTATGGGCTGCGTGATTCATGCTCTGTGAGCAAGTAATATTCCTCTTTTGTATGGTATCTGGGTTTTTGCTGTGGTCCTCATAATAATTTAACTTGCTGCATTTGTGGAAAATGAAAATGAGGTTTCGTGATATCTTTGAGATTGAGGAGTTGCCTTCAGAAAGGACTAGCTTTTGAGAATTTGTGGAGTTCCCAAATTGTTTTTCTACTACAATGCTTTGCTCCGAGGACCTGCACCCATAGTTTATTGGAGCTACCACCCACTTCCCAAACTGATTTAAACATGAGTTCTTTATTGAAAAGGTGAATGTTCCGAAAGCCTAGACCTTCTATCTGCTTTGGCATCACCACTTTTGACCAGGCAATTGGGGATAGGTATCTTGTTTGATTGAGTCTACCCCAAAAGAATCTAGCCATCAGTTGTTCTAGGTCATGTAGTGTGTCCTTTGCAAATAATGTATTGGACATATAATACACTGGTAAGGCTGAGAGAACACTCTGAACCAGTATCATACGTCCTGACATGGAAAATGTAGCACATTTTCATCTTGAAAGTTTCTTTTGAACCTTACTGAGGATGTCCATGTGTGCACTATTGTGAATGACTTGTTCATAGAAATTTGGACTCCCAAATATTTCTCAGTGTCCTCTGATGGCTTTGCTTGGAATTTTCTCATGGCATAGAGGATGTTTTGAATTGTGTAATTCTGATTGAACCATAATTTAGTCTTTTGGGGGTTTACTTTAAGTCCAGAAAGTGTTTTAAATTCCTGAAGAGCAGAGGCTATGTGTGTGATCTTAAATTCAATGGTTCAGAAAAAAGTTTTCCTCTCTGCACGACACAATGCTATTTGACATCACATCATATATTTTTCTCAACCAATATATCGGAGGAACTGTATCCTCTGCGGATTTTTTGCTCGCTTTCTGCAAAACTTAATATGAACCGTCAGATTGAAGATCAACGCTAGATCGTCAATCATATGATTCAGAAATTTTTTAGCATTATTAATTTGAACCGTTGATCTTAAATCCAATGATTCATAATTTTTTTTTTCTCTCTGAACAAAAAGTTACCGAAGATTTCGTTTCATATAATGAACCACTCCAAAATAAACGCCTATTTCTCTCTCTTTTACACAATGCTGGGCCTTTCTTCTCTGGGCTTCATGGAAGCTAGAGAAGTAGAGAGTGACTGTTGAGTTGTTGAGTTGTTGACAATCCGACGGGAATCGTATCTTCTACACTCATTTTTTATGGATGTTTTTAATTTGGACCGTCCGATTGGATTTGGACAGCTGACCGTTAATTATATGATTCAGAAAGCTTTTGTATTATAAAATCAGATCCATTCAAATTTAATCAGACGGTCCAAATTAACGGACGCAGACAGCACACAAAGCAGAGGATATCCTTTCCAATGCGACGCTTCGATGGGAAATCCGGGTTATTCGCACGCACTCCCGCCATTGATGAACTTTAACAGAATCAAATCAAGTTCCATCCAGGAACAAAATCGGAAATAATTCATTCAAAAGTAAAAGAAGGTCGTTTGTCTTAAAAAGGAACTAAAAATGGCGTCTACTACTCCCTCTTCATCGCTCGACGAAGACGACGACTTACCTGAGTGTCCGGTGTGTCTCCAGTTGTTCGATCCCATCTCCGCCGTTCCACGTGTCCTCCCTTGTGGCCATTCGATCTGCCACGTCTGCCTCCCTTTACTCCCCCCTCCCCTTGCCTCACTTCCTAATTCCCTTCGCTGCCCCTCTTGCACCCAGCTCGTACCCTTTGACCGACAAGTGGGCCCCGCCTCCCTCCCCAAAAACCTCTATCTTCTCCGTGTCATCTCTCCAAATGGAGATAAACCCAGTACTAGAACCGAAGTTCCTGCTTCTAGTATTGCCAAAGTTGACGCTCAAAAACAAAAGCCTCTATTTTGATCGCATCAGAATTTATTGTCCTTTTGGAAGAACTTTGTATTGCCTGAGAATTTGGCAACTTTGGGAGAACATGAAGATGGGATTATATTTGGGACGTTTGGTGCTACAATTGGGAGCCCTTGGTTTTGCAAAGAGAAACAAAGGATTAGTCTTTTCAAGTAAAGGAGTCTTTTGTAGATGGTGAATCAGAATGGTTCCGGCCAAATTATATTTATCGCATGTTGGATGCAATAGAGAAATTAGGTTAGTAATCATGACTTCTTGTTTGATTAGTTTGTTCCCCTTGTGTTTAAATTTGCACTTGAGTTCCTTCGAACAGTTGTTGCATATTTGTGGAACTTTAAAGGATGGAGTTCATGCTTTATTAATCAACAAATTCTATCTGAATTTATTGTCATACAATATAGTTTACTAACTGTAGGAGATAGAGGAAGAGAAGAACTTGGTTTTCTCTTGGACGCCTCCTCAAGGGTACCATATGGTATTTCTAAAGCTTATGGGTTATGGCTGGATTTAAATGAGGACCAAAATCCAAATCTTTACTTTGTTTCTAAGAGATATGATGAAAGAATGGAGTTCTCACTAAAACCGGCGGAGGACTCAATGTTTCGGGTCGGAATTGCTTGTATGGAATTATGTGAAATTATAACAAATTTGCATTCTGAAGGTATCTCTTGTGGATGTGTTGGATCTGATTGCTTGTACTTGAACAAGGATCGGCATGTTATACTCGATTTAAATGAGGTTTTAGTTCTTTGTAGGAAATTAAAAGATGTCTCAGAATGCGGTTGCACCAGACTTTCAAATGTTGAAGTTTTATTGGCCCCTCAATTGTTGACTAGATTGCATTATGATACTATTAAGGATCATTTTACTGAAGACTTGGTTAATTGTACTTCTGATGTTTGGTGCTTGACATGCTTGGCAATCGCACATCTAACTGGCAATATGCAATTTGTAAGTGTACTTGTGCAAAATCCAGATGATGAGTTTTATGAAGATTGGAAAAAAGAAGATTTGATCAAGCTGGAAGTTGTATTAACTGGCACAAAATTTGAATCTTTGATGGAGATAATTGAATCATGTTTGAGTTATGATCCACAAAATAGGCCTCATGCCGTCAACTTATTTACTACTTTCCAAAATGCGATTTTGGGGTTATGCAGTGATGGGGGCACCTCCCATGATTTTGTGGGAGCAAAGGAAAGCTCAAAATATAGTTTGCTTCTGTCCAACTTCTATTCAGTTGATGTAGAGACTAGGAACGAGAGAGGAAGTTTGGAGGGAAACATTTTAGATGTTGAAGCTGGTATAAGAGAGACGGATGGTGTAGCTCATGGCAAAGGACATGATACGACTCTAATAGGCCACTGAGACTGTGTAACAGGGTTAACTATTGGAGGTACAATATAAAAATACAGTAAAGATTGTTGCAACACTAATGTGCTCTGATACAGTGCTTTCAGGCTATCTTGTTCAATTTGAGGAAGTATTTTTGTTAAGATTACCATGTTTCCCTGTAAGCATCAGACTGTTTATTATATTCAGATACCTTTTAGGTCAATGAAGTCCTAGTCACTTGTACATTCTTTCCATCTTATTTTTTTGAAGAAACTATTTGTGAAGATAATCTTGACCATGGTTCCCTCCCTGCATGACATCAGACTATTTGCTATAATCAGATACTTTTTTTTTGGGTAAAAAATCCTAGGCACTTGTACAGTTTTTTTTCATTTTTTTTTTCTTTTGTTCCTCTCAGTTGTTTATTTAATTTAGTTCATTGTAGGTGGGTTTCTGTTTAGCTCTTCGTATGATAAGACAATCAATGTGTGGTCCTTACAGGTAGGTTTTGTGAATAAATTTACTTCTTTGTACATTACGTTTACTTATTTTTTCTTCCATGCACTTATAATCATCCTTTTAGGATTGTTCTTGTGTACAAACCTTGAGGGGGCATGAACACAGAATCATGGCTATTATCTCAATTAATCATGTAATAAACCAGTTGTTTTGCCTAACTGGAGATGCCGGAGGTGGTATTTTCATTTGGAAGATCAGTTCCTCCCTTGAATCAGAAGTGTTCAGAGCTGGTATGAGCACAAAAATTGGCGGTACAGCATGATCCACTCGCTAGCGTTCTCAGACACTGGTTACCTTTATACTGACAGTGGTGACAATTCCATAAAAGCTTGGTCTTTTCAGGTTTTTTTCTTCTCTTTATTTCACATCTGTAAAATATGGTTTGTGCATAGAATTCTTCCTTCGTTTTTATTCATGGCCTCCTACAACAACATACAAAACATTTCAAACAATACTGCAGAAAGAACCCTCACTTTTAACAATATTTGCTAACTTATCTTATGCTACTGTGATTTTAAAGAGAACAACCTTCACTCAGGATTCTATGGAATTTATTGCTAGCTTATCTTTTGAACGTACTGATTAGTTTTCTTGTGAGTACAAACATGTAATGAAACAATCTCTACAACCTGTTTATCTTATGCTACTGTGTTTTTTAATATATTTTTTATTTTGTGAGCCATACAAACATTAGTTTTGAAAATGATATCCGGGTCTAGCATTGAGCCAAACCTCTGGTTTCTAGATATTTGGTAATGACACATATTGGCATTACTAAAGGCCACCACCATGGAATTTTGTAATTAATATGGCACCACAGATTGCAATATCTTAATATTCTATTTGTTTTTTAAATGTAAAATTAAATCTTTTTGGCCTTCTATACATTACGATATGTTTACAGTTTACACTATACTAAGTGGGCTATATGTGTGAAATATTGCGTAACAAAAATTTCAACTAATTTTTGAATAAATTTATTTTTATTGGAAAAATCTGAGTTCTGATCTGACTTGGTCCATTTGCACGGAGTTATCTGTTTCCCATTTCACAGACAACTTGCTGGTCTTGATGGGATACTGAATTTTAGAACCATGTATACTTTATGTTCATTTGAGAGAATGATAAATATGAATTATCTCAGATGCTCTGGTTTGTGAGAGGGGGACAGCTGGCCAAGACCTAAAAGAAAGTTTCGCATAGATTTCAAAGATGATTTTCTGCTTATTTCTTTGTCAGTCCTTACATTTGTACAATGGCATTTAGAAGTTCAACAAATTGCGAATTAAATGGCCCATTATGTAGCTGGGTTTGGAGCTCAGAACTAATCATAATTTTTTTTTCATAATTTCCAAACCTTATTTGTGTAAGGGTGCAAGTTTATCTCGCAGTTGATGTCTTGCTTGTGCTCACATGGTGTTGCGGCTTGATGCCAGATTGATTTTCAAGCCAAAATGTTGCCTTGCTTGGAAGCTTGAATTTAAAATTGAGCTGATCTTGCAAAAGGTGCATAAGAATTCAAGCCAAAATGTAACCAGGATCAGCATAAAGTGTATTTACGTGCTAAAAGCAATCTTGTCACGTCTCAAAACATGCTAGTTTTAGAACTAAAAGAGTTGATTAGAAACTTAATAAAACAGTCTTCTTTGTAATTTCACCATTAGGACATCCAAAAATATTATTAAGAGGAAGTACAAAAAATAAGACTGATGTTATTCAATTCTGTCTGCAGGATCAATCACTTGTATGTACCATGACAGGTCACAAATCGACTGTATCTTGTCTATCAGTTAGAGATGGTATTTTGTACAGTGGTAGCTGGGATTGTACAATACGGCTGTGGTGGCTGAGTGACCACACACCTTTATGTGTATTAGGAGAAAATGAACAACCATTAAATTTTGCACCTGTTTTATCTCTCTGAACTGGTATTAGTTTTGTTGCCTCAACATCTCAGAATGGTTATTTAAAGGTATTGCTGTTCCTGTAGTAGTTTTTAGTTCTTTCACTCTTCTGCAAGTTTTAAGGAACCTAGGTACTTTTATTTAGATCTGGAGAAATGAGATGCTTGTGAGATCAGAGAAAGTCGAGACAGGTGCTATTTATACTCTCTATTCGGAGCAAAATTGGCTTTTCACTGGAGGTTGGGATAAAGCCGTAAATATACAGGTATAATTTATATTACTTGTGTTGCACGTTAATTTTACATTTGCTACTGTTTCCCAGTTGCTAGTTTATGCAGAATCCAAGAAACCTAGAGATAAAGGTATCTGATTGGGTTTAATGGAAATGTTCAACTTGATCCTCAACAGCTAACAAGTCTTAACTTGATTTTTGTTCAATATTTCCGTTGTTGAATGAAATATCTTTTTTTTTACCCCTTCATACAGACTAATTGTTTGGAGTCATTTGTCAGCATCTCTAATAATGTTTGGTGGTAAAATTCAAAAGAAATAAATAAAATGTTGGGTGTTAGTCGCAATTATGACAAATAGTGGGGTTTCTTACAAATGCAAAGCATTGGATGAACTTTGCAAAAGTGCTTCTATGGTACTGTTTGTTTTCAATTCTTACCTGACGCTATTTTTATTTCTTTATTTATTTTTTACCAAAATATTGGAAATTTCTGAAAACAAATCAGAAGTAGAGATAAGAGATGTGGCATCAATTAAGTGTGATTCAATAATCACATCCTTTCTGTATTGTGAAGGAATGTTTTTTGTCGGTCTCTCCAATAAAGAGATCAAGGTAGTGTTTGTTAATAAACTCAATCTTTTCCTGCACATGCCTGATTTTTATATAAAATTAAGATATATGCCCAGTTCAAAAGAATTCTCCAGAGCATGCCTGGATAACTTGCAGCCACAACTATGCATGACTGCATACAACCAATCAATTTAAATCCTATTTGTCACAAGCATGGCTGCAGTGGCATGCTGTTTCAAACAGTTGTTGTTTCATTGGATTAAGAACTCAGGCATAGTTATAAGATTTCTATCAAATTACGAGGCATCTATTGCTTTTATCTGAAAACAGAGTATTTGCAGAATCTTTAATTGTTATGATCCTATTAATGTAGCTATTCTTGTTGCATATGGAGTTTTGAACTTGAACTTGTAAGTACACAGTTCCTTTAACTGATATAACTCTTTCCTTTACAGGTGTTCATGGAATTTTGACGGTTGTGGATATCACTAAATTGCTAGGTGTTCAACGCTTTGCATCTAATTGTAAATATTCCCTTGACACTTCCATAAAATCCCACTATTAATGCTGCTATTGTTGGCCTTCCTGATATGTATAAAACTGCACAAGAACTACAGAAAAAATTGATGAATGTTTGCGAGTGCTATATAATATACTGAAATGAAGGAAGCATGTTTACAACTGTTATTCCAGTGATTTTATGTTACTTGCTTAACAACTGCATCAGAAGAGAACCTGCAAAAACTGGAAAGCTATAGCCAATTTGGTGAGATGCAAGTCAAAGAAGATTTGCTACATGAAAAATGGTATTTAAACCCCAAATAAAGTTTGCTACACTTGTTGATGACTTCACGTTTGCTCAGATTCATGTTGGCAATAACCTAGAGTCCTGTACCAATTATTATGGATCTCAAATTTATTGGATTCTTGAAAAGTTTCCAATACATTGATCGGATGATAATGCTGTCTAGACTCTACAGTCAAATAATTGAGGTGTGTGCACTTCTTGTTTATGGTTGAATTAAACCTTGTAAAGGATGATTAAAAGATAGGCCTTCCTTCTCAAGTAAAACAAAAAAAAATATGCTAAAGATTAGAATGTGGATTAAGGCTCAAGTTGGGGTCTGTAAGGGTTATTCATTTATCTGATATTTTTACTTTGTTTTGCTGGTCTGATGGTTATATTAATATTATGCATCTAACAAGTAAACTAAATTAAAGCCAGATAAAAGTTGATCATTTCAAACATAATTCTTAGTAGCAGGCAACAAAATGAAATAATATAGAAATCGTCAACATTAGAAATTTAGTGCTTTTAAGTTTAAAATATGTACGGAGCACATTTAACACTCTTTTCTTCAACACATTGTTATTTTACACCTTCAAAGGTCCTAATGCTTGCACCCCCTAAATATTTGCCAAATACATGTTTTTCATGTAAGAATTTGACACTGATCACTGATGTATCCAACAATGTATCACCACACTTAGATGCCTTTTTAGCTGCTTATTGTCAAGATTGAGGTAGGTATGAATGAATATTCATGTCAGCGAATCTATTAGCTTTTTGGGCAGTCAGTTTTTTTTTTTTGATACATCCAAATTACCCAACTTGTTCATCAATAGGAAAATAGTAGTGTATTAAACCATCATTTAAAACCATTTTCCACTCTAAAAGTTAAGATTTAATTTCGACATACACCGTAAGTTTCGCACTTTATGTGCCATCTACCTCCACGTGTTGGAATTTTGCCTCACAATTTTCAAAAAAAAAAAAAAACAAAGAATAGCACTGTGAGCCTGAGGTCCTGAGCCCAGTGACTTTCCCTGGGACGCTGCTCTTGCAACTGGGAATCAACCACTACGAATAGACACAAACACAAACACAAATACTAGAAAAATCTTAGAACAGGAAAACCTTTTCGATGCTATATGAAAAACAAATAAACGAGAAAACATAAAAGGAAACACAAAAATCGCAAATTATTGCGTATCGGGTTCGTGTCAGACTAGTCTAGTTTACCATCCCGCCTCTCTTCCCTTGAGCAACCCTTTCTCTCTCCTCTTCGTTTCTTTCTCTCTCTTGCTCTGCCTCCATTCGATATTTACGCAAAACCTTTGTCGCGACTCCATCACTCTCCTCTCACTGTAAGTTTCCAGTCGCTCTTTCTCTTCCTTTCTTTATTTTCTTTTTTGAATATTCTTACTCGGTACCTGCTCAGATAATTTCTCTTACTTGATATTTCTCCCGATAATCTCTCTTTCCATTTTAATTTGACGCACGCATATCTCCATTTGCACTCTCACACCTTCCTTTTGTCAAATTGCAGCAGATTATCTCAATCAGGGCTAATTCCTTGTATAAACTGTTTTGGGTTGTCTTGAACCCTAGGGACCGGAGTTAAAAAAAGTGGAAATTGAGGTCTGAAGAGAAGAATGCCAGAAAAAGAGGTTAAGCTTAGTGGGTTGCTGCATTTGCCAGATGTTGCATCAAGAGAAAATCTTATAACCTATAAGAGAAGAAAGTTGACAAATAAATCCTCAAGACCTGAAGAGGTAAAACCATAATATAGCGAGGTTCGCATAATTTGTGTTATTTTCTCTTTGATTAGATTGATACCGCTGTTGGCTTGATTTTAAAAGTGCTTTCCTTTTTCCAATATTAAATATGCCTTTGTCAAGTCTCATGCAGTATAAGAGCCAGCCAGTGCAGGTTCCCAATTGGTAGCTATCAGAGCATACTGATACACCAGTGTATCGCATAGAACAAGGGTCAGTGATTATACAGACTGTTTTCCAACATAATCTTGTGAGCATGGGTATACCGATACTTCTCATGGCCTATGGGGTACCTCCATATCCTCAGTACAGTTATGAACAGAATTATCTTTGGAATCTAGTTGAGTTATGTTTTCAAATGTTTAGTTATCTGAGACTTTAATGAAATGGAAGATCAAGAAGAAAGGAAGAGACATGGGGTGGGCCCACGGGAAAATGATCAATGGTAACAGACAACACTGGCAGTGCAACTGGTGCGGCCTAACCCGCTTTGGTGGTGGGGTCACCCGTCTCAAGCGCCACCTTGCTGGTGATCTGGATGTGCGTCAGTGCCCCAATGTACCTGCTGAGGTCATTTCAGAGGTACGTCGCCACCTCATGAGCGATATGAAGCTGAAGAAGAAGAACAAGGAGGTCATGGTAGAATCCACTTCCCAGGAAAGTCCTGATAGGGTTAAAATGAGAAAAGAGAGGATTGAAGCAGTGAACACTAAGGTATCATAATTTCCTGTCTGTAAAAGAATTATGTTTTGTAAGAAGTTATTTGTACTTCTTACTATTTTTCATTTCATCTTGCATAGTTCTTAGCAAATTCACTCTTGAAATTTTTTGTTTTTATGTGGACTAGAATGATGAGGGAAAGGAGGAGGATTTGTGTAATAATGAGAAATTAAGTGAAGGCCAGAGGGTTGTTTTGGAAAATATGCTGAAGATGCCATATGGGAGTGGCAGTGGTGGGGTCCAGACCTGCATCAGTGACGTCCTCTCTCTTTTAAATGGGCCAATACAGGTACCAACTTTTAATGAATAGATTGATAATTTGTTTGGTTGTTAATTTATGGAGGAACTCCAGCTCAAAATATTATAACTAAGTTGCTTTCAGTTGAGCATTGGTGAGTTCTTAGTCCAAGTTGCTGGATTGATGAAAAAAAGAAGCTATTCTTTGCTATATGCCAGCTTTATTCCCGTACATGTCTTTTTTTCTAATCTTTCTTTCATTCTTTTCTTTCTTCAATCTTTGGCATCTGTAGTGTAATCAGGTTGACTCTGGCTCTGTGACAAAGTGGGGCCAAGCTCTTGCGGATATCTTAAGTAATGACAAATTCGGGCTTCTCTGCACTCTGTTGTATACCAATTTTGGTGATGGGAAAGATCACAGCAGCTACTTTGATTTTAGCCAAATAAATAAATGTATGAAGGAAGGAAATTATGATTGTTCACCTGAACTCTTTCGTCACGACATCCAAAAGGTTTCCTTTTCTTTTATGTATATATTTTGTTTAAACAAAGTGTCATTTCTGCAGATCAATGGCATGGTTCAAAGCTGCCACAATATGTGTCAGTCTTAATTCGTAGTTGACTAGTAACTGTCAAGCACCATCAAATCTAAAAAAAGAACCCTGATTTGAGATATTTCAATTCGAGTCAGGCTTAGAGTACTTCTGGTCTGCCTTTTGTCTATTGATTCACTTGTTTGATTTTTTTTCATTAGGTTTGGGAGAAGTTTCAAAAAATTGGTCATGAAATGGTTGATCTTGCTACTAGCCTTTCTTGTATTTCAACAGCTGCAATTGATAGACTGGTAATTTCCAATTTATCTTGATAAAAGATGAGATCTGCAATGTTAAAATTCAAAGATGTTTCTGGGAGCATTCTTTATGCGATAACTAAGTTTGTGGTCTATTTTGGATTTTTTTTATTAAATAAGACTGGACAAAAAGAAAATTGTGGTAGTACAAGCAGGCTATCACTATTCAAGTTAAAATTATTGTTCCCTATTGTCATATTTAAGAGCGAGTAAAATTAAAAGAATATTGTTATTATTTTTATACTAGATAATAAATTACTTAATTTTTTTTCTAATATGTAAAAACATTGTTAGTGCTATAACAAGACAAAAATAATATGCCTATTTGATTATTTCATTGCTAAACCGTACCTCAGAGTACCGATGTATAAACATTCTGATCTACCCACTCGACATGACCTGAATAATTTTTGTCCGATTTTACTGGATTTGGAAGTGGTTTGATTTTGATTATCCCAATAACTTATGTATGGTTAAGAATTCAGGAACACTTGTCAGGTATTATTGTAGAAGTTAATCTAGAAAGGATGTCCTTGTTATTGATTTGATCAATCTTTTCATTGGAGAGTTCTTTCCTTATTTTCTGGGATATTTTATGATCTTTTGTTAGTAATTTGTGATTAACTATGTATGTGCATGGAACCCTATTGTTATAGTTCATTTGTTCAGTGTGCATGAAGCCTGCAAAATCTGTAGAATTGAGCTTTAGTCATGAACTGAAATTTGCAAACTGACTACAATGGAGTTAGTACATAACCTAGGCAAACTGCATCAGACTGAGCATCAATGCACTACACTGTCATTATTTATGATAATTGATTTTGAAACTGAACTCTCTTGTGATTTTCATTGAGCACACGTGCCTATATAGGCAATATTACATCTTACATATGTATCCCTAATCTTTTCTAAATTCTACTTCTTACCAAAAAGTCCCTACAAAGTCTATAATTGTGTAAACCTTCAATACTATTCAACACTCCCCCTCAAGACGGGCGAAAGATATCCATCAAGCCCATCTTGTCACATAACCTAACTAGATCTATTGAACTGAGCTCTTTGGTGAGGCAGTCGGCTATTTGATCTCCAGTAGCTATGTGGCTTAGCTCCAATAGTCCACTTTCCAACTTCTCCTTTATGAAGAACCTATCGATCTCCACATGTTTGGTTCTGTCATGCTGCACAGGATTGTTGGCAATGCTGATTGCCGACTTGCTATCACACCACAACTTCATCCTGCCTCCGTGACTCACCTTGAGCTCTTCCAATAACCCCTTCAACCACATCATCTCAGCAACTCCCAAAGCCATAGCCCTATACTCAGCCTCTGCCGTTGATCTCGCGACAACTGGCTGCTTCTTGCTCTTCCACGAGACCAAGTTGCCCCTTACAAACATGCAGTAGCCAGACGTGGACCTCCTGTCATCGTGACAACTAGCCCAGTCAGAGTCACAATAACCCTCGATGTTCATGTGCCCATTTTGCCTGAAGATCAGGCCCTTTCTCGGTGCACTCTTCAAGTACCTCAGAATGTGATAGACTGCGTCCAAATGGCCCTTTCGAGGGTCATGCATGTAGCGACTCACCACGCTCACAGCAAATGAGATTTCCGGTCGAGTATGACCCAAGTAGATCAATGTACCTACCAGTCTTTGGTACCTCTCACGATCAACCGATTCCCCTGCCTCTTCACTTATCTTGGCCTTTACGTCGATTGGGGAAACTGCAGGCCTACAGCCCAACATGCCTGTCTCTGTGAGCAAGTCTAAGACGTACTTTCTTTGGGACAACACAATTCCCTCTGCGCCACGAGCAACCTCAATCCCAAGAAAGTACCTAAGTTGTCCTAGATCCTTCACCTCAAACTCCTTTCCTAATCTCACCTTCAACTGAGCAATCTCCCCCTCGTCATCTCCAGTGATAATCATGTCATCGACATATACAGCCAACATAGTAATGTGACCACCATGTTGTCTAAAGAACACTGTGTGGTCGGCATTGATCTGCTTATAGCCCATGCCTATCATAGCCTTCCTGAATCTATCAAACCAAGCCCGAGGAGACTGTTTCAACCCATAGAGCGATTTCTTGAGCCTGCACACCTTACCTATCGTCTGTTTTGTGCCAAATCCTGGTGGGATCTCCATGTACACCTCTTCTAACAAATCACCATGAAGGAAGGCATTCTTCACATCGAGTTGGTGTAACTGCCATTCCCCATTTGCTGCCATCGAAACCAGTGTTCTTACTGTGCTCATCCTTGCCACCGGTGCGAAGGTCTCATTATAGTCGATCCCATAGGTCTGACTATATCCCTTTGCCACCAGCCGGGCCTTGTAATGCTCAATGAGGCCTTTTGGATTTTGCTTCACTGTGAAGACCCACTTACATCCGACCGCCTTCTTGCCCGGGGGAAGTGACACAAGTTCCCAAGTTCCATTCTTGTCGAGAGCCCCGAGCTCCTCTTGCATGGCTGCTTTCCATTTCGGATCTTCCTTAGCAACCTGCCAACACTTAGGGATAGAGACATTGTCTAATGATGCAATGAATGCTCCATGTACATGTGATATATGAGAGTAAGAGACAAACTGAGCAATATCAACTGGAAAACCATATCTGTCAGGAGGAACTCCCGCATTTACGCGTTCGGTCCTCCGTACCGATAGGGGACTAGGAATAAGGAGAGGAATCATATCACCTGGATGTTCTGAGTCTGAGGTGGATGGTGCAGGTGTCTCAAGAGTCGGAGTAGGCAGGGACAAGGGACTTGGCACTAGCACAGGAGGCACTTCTCCCTCATTCTGCTTTCCTCTCCTAACATACACCTTTCGATATCTCAACTCCCCCTGAGATTGATTTCTACCTCCTTCTGACTCAATCACGACCCCCATTCCTTCAATCGGCGAGTCAACTTCAGCCGATTCCTCTCCTTCCTGCTCAACTATGACATAATTCTCGATTGGACAAGGAATGTCCACACACACCCTCCTCTCACCATCACTACTAGTTTCTCCCCCTCGTCTCATACCTTCTGTATCGGACGAGTCTCCAAAAGGAGATGTCACCTCTGAGGAGTAGTATGGTTCGAGCTCGCGAAATGTAACATCCATACTCACAAACAATCTCTTTTCTACTGGACTCCAACACACATAACCTTTCCGAGTCCCTGAGTACCCAACAAAGATACATCTCACGGCCCTGGGATCAAGCTTTCCCACATTTGGTCTGTTGTCCTGCACGAAGCACACACATCCAAAAATTTTAAGAGGAAGAGTGTTTTCGTTCTTACCCTTTAATATCTCCATCGGAGACTTCCAATCCAGTATTCTCGAGGGTATCCTATTAATCAGATAGGCTGCTGTCAGAACTGCTTGCCCCCATAGATACTTCGGAACGTTCATCGAGATCATCATGCTCCGAGTTACCTCAAGAAGGTGTCTATTCTTTCGTTCTGCTACTCCATTCTGCTTTGGCGTGTACGGGCACGTGGTTTGATGATGTATTCCCTGGGATGACAAGTATTCTCCGAATGCTCTATTGGTATACTCTGTCCCATTGTCGGACCTCAATACCTTCACAACTGCACCGTATTGAGTCTGAACCATTTTGTGAAAATCTTTGAAGCAAGTAAGCACCTCACTTTTGTTTTTCATCAAGTAAAGCCATGTCACACGAGAAAAGCAATCAATGAAGGAAACAAAATATCTAAACCCATTTAAAGTAGTTGTAGGACACGGTCCCCATACATCTGAATGAACCAAGTCAAACACACAAGAACTCCTACCACCAGAGCTTGCATAAGAGCTTCTGGTATGCTTACCTAACTCACACGCATCACACATCAGTTTTGCCCTATTGGCCTTTCCAAACAAAAGTGGATACAACCTACTCAAAATAGAAAATGAGGGATGACCTAAACGCCTATGATGAAGCAACAATAAGTCCTCCACATCCTTCTCAACTCCTCCAGTTCTCCCTACGATAGATGAGAGAGCTGAGTCCATACTTCCTCTATCTACGTACCACAACCCACTATGCCAAGTGCCAGTCCCAAGCAACCTGTTGGTCCCCTTCTCTTGGAAGATCACCTTAGGAATATCGAACAAAACAACACATTTCAATTGTGATATAATGACACTTATGGATAATAGATTCACAGGAAAAGAAGGAGCATGCAAAACATTAGACAATGTCAAAGTGTTGGTACATTTCACAATACCCTTACCAACTACAGGCTGAGTCGTACCATCGGCAGTCTGTATGCTCTCTGGGACTGTTAGGCGAGTATAAGAAGAAAACTCCCCAACAGCCCCAGTCACATGGCGAGACGCACCAGAATCAACTATCCAATCTGGTGATTTCGTGAGTACAGAGGCTAGAGCAAGAGTGTCACAACTACCTGTGGCTGAATATGCAAGAGAAGCAGAGTTACCCCTAGCCAAAGATGAGGTAGATGTATCATCTCTCACACTCTTCTCATCACCTGTGAGTTTCTGCCTGTTTTTGAGGGCTTGAGAGTAGGCTTCAACGTGTGCCTGATCTTCCTCTGTAAGTTCTCCACCAGCTTCTTCTGCAACCATCAGATGTGCCCGGTTGCCTTCTCTTCCACTTCTGCCACCTCTCCTCCCTCCACGGCCACGACCACGATTTCCAAACTGCCCCCTCCCACCTGCATCTCTGTGCCTTGGTGGCTTAGGGCAATTATGCATCAGGTGACCTACCTCACCACAGTTACCTCACCACAGTTGTAGCACTGTCGGGTCTCGCCCCTGTACCCTGTGTTACCTGAATTGGAGGCTATTAGTGCTGACCTCGGCCCTGGAGGTCCTGTGCTCCCAGCCTGTAGCCCGATCCGGCTCTCCTCCTGTATCATGGCTGAGACTGCTTCCTCAAGAGATGAAATTTTTGTCTGACTCAATAGCATGGCAACTCTCTGCTCAAATGCTGGTGCGAGACCTTCGAGAAATCTCATAACCTTCTCCTCCATGTCAATCTCCTGGCATACTGGGTCAGTGCAGCATCGTCGTCGGACTCTGAAATGGGTCAAATCTAACCACAAGCGATCCAAAGCTATGGCATATTCTTGCACAGTCTTCTCCCCTTGTACCATAGCAGTGATATCCCTCTTGATCTGATACACTCGTAGGTTGTTTCCCACACCATCATAGGTCCTCTTCAGCTTCTCCCAGACATCTTGTACCTTCGCTATTCCATCCACTGTGGACGCAATAGACGGAATCAGTGAGCTCAAAAGCCAGATATACACCTGCATGTGGGTAGACTTCCACTCAGCTCTGCCCGGTGCATTCTGGTTTGGCTCCTCAGTTTTGCCGGTCAGATACCCCTCCAGATCCTTTCCTTCTAGAATGTACCTTACTCGTCGTGACCAACCCAAGTACGTTGCTGGCCCTTCGAGTCTCACATCAATGGGTGGTAGCTCAACTTTCTGTACCTTTGGCTTGCTCTCAGCAGGGGCTTGGCTCGCGGCCAGCGCTCGTACTATCACGGCGAGCTCATCTGGGGTCAGCTTCGAGCAAGCTTTCGGGAACACATTCTCTGTTTCCTCCTCCGACATGGATTCGACTCCGATCTACGCCGCACGTATCAATCTTTGCCCGAATCCTTCTTACTACAACGTTAGACCTGATCTTGCATCCACACAGCAGATCTAGATCATCTTTGCTCTTGATTTAATCAATCATCAAGAAGGATCTATATCCTAAAGCCTCTAGAACCTTGGTTTCTTTTCAGCTACGAAAAAATGCACAGAAACTCTAGGTACGGCAGAAATTCGTACCTGACAGAGAAACTAAGCAGTCTAACCTCACAGCAGCGGATCTGACCGGATCAGACCTCAACAGTGGCGTGTCTGACAGGTCTGTCCTTGGCAGTGAGCAGCGTCCTTGGCAGTGAGCAGCGACAACCTGATGCAGCTGACGACGCGACCTGCTGGCGGCCCGACCTGCTGGCGGCTGCACACAACCTCGCGACCTGGTGCAGGCTGCTGGTGGCGCGACCTGCTGGCAGCTGCACACAACCTCGCGACCTGGTGCAGGCTGCTGGCGGCGTGACTAGTCGAGACGGCCTGCTGACAGCTTCACTCGCGACCTGCTGGCTGCTGGCGGCGGCCTACACAGTCTGGCGACGGCGGCTCACCAGATCAGCGACGGTCTACCCGATCTGGTGGCAGCGCACCAGAGCCAGCGAGGCTTTAGTCTCTCCTGGCCAGGCGACCAGCGACAGAGACGATAGGGATTTTTTCCGATTTTTTTTTTTTTTTTTTTTTTTGGCAGCAAAGGCTGCTGTGGTGTGGCTAACCCTAATCCTAGATCAGTTCAGCTCTGATACAAATTGATTTTGAAACGGAACTCTCTTGTGATTTTTATTGAGCACATGTGCCTATATAGGCAATATTACATCTTACATATGTATCTCTAATCTTTTCTAAATTCTACTTCTTACCAAAAAGTTCCTACAAAATCTATAATTGTGTAAACCTTCAATACTATTCAACAATGATGCATACATGTAAAACTCAAGACAAAAAAAGTAATAGTGACCTTCAGATTTGAATCTTTGTAGATTGAATCTACTGAGCTAGACAACTCCCGAAAGGATTCCGAGGTAAGTATTTCAATTAAAAGACAACTCTAACTGTTTTCTATTGTCTGTCTTTCCCTCTTCTTCTCCTTAAAGGCTTGATGTAATCTTTCTTTTACTTCACTTTACTTTAGGTGAGTCCTGCCATGCCAGTAAGAAAAATCTCAGCTCAGTCAAACGCTGTAGGAAAGTTGACATCATCAGATTCAAATCCAACTCTTGATAATGTTGAGCACGAGCCATCTCAGAATGACACATGTGACAATGAATGCTGCAAGTGCAGTTACTGCAATTTACCAATCGGTGAATGGGAGCATATCAAATGTACTGGTTGCAACTTTACGTACCACCTTGCCTGTGTGAACCCCTTCACAGACGATGGCACCCCGAATAGTACCTGGTACTGTTCTGTCTGTGTCAGTCCCAAATCAATCCAGTTGATTACAGAGGAAAACCATCTCGTTTCCGAAATAGATGCCAACAACTCACCAGAAAATCTGGTAGGAACTGGTCCAATAGAAGTTTGCAAGATATGCAGGGAACCCGAAGAGAGGGGAGAAGCCTTGTTGACATGTGGCCACAAGGCATGTCCACACAAGTATTATCACATGAAGTGTTTGAAGAAGTGCCAGAGACCCAATTCAAAACAAGCAAATAAGCAGTGCTGGTACTGTCCATCATGCCTTTGTCATACCTGTCTAGATAATAAAGATGACAATCTGTTAGTGCCTTGTGTTGGTTGTGATAAAGCACACCACATATATTGCATGGATAGACCTCAGGATTCGGTGGCGAATGGGAAGTTCTGTATCAGCTGTCACAGAGAAAAGGAAAGAGAAGGAATAAGCAAGCGTGGAAAAGAGAATGAACCTGAACATATGGAAATTTATGGGCCTATGAAGATGCTAATATGTGCACTTGAATCACTAGAAGGTCAAGAAACCTTGGTTAACTAGGATACAAGTCCATCTTTCTATTCTCTTTTTGTTTTTAAGGTTTGAAGTAGGACAAATTAAAGTCGATGTATGAAACTGTTTAGCTAGCATGTGTAGACTTGATGTGTGTTTTAACTTTCATTGATTTTCCTGAAGATTTTCATTAGTTGCCAGGTATAACCATTGTTTTGGGTAATAAATACAAGCAGAATAAAAATAAAGTGAAATTTCAACAAATGCAGGCTGTGAAAACTCGTTAGTACTCGCTGCTTGACTAACGGATCAAACAGGTAATGAGTTATGAAGATGTTTTTCTGGGACAATTCGTTGTGCTAGTTGTGCTAGATGATAAATACGCTTACAATGAAATGTGGTGCCAAATGTGGGAGTGATTTTATGACATGAAATGAAATTGAAGACGATAAACATCAATAGACAAACATAACATGTTGTAAATGTCTTTGAACAAAATTTCATTTGGTGAAAATTCTTTATGCACGAGATGAATGCTTAGCACCTGAATTCATGTGTTCAGGCAAGCTTCTTCATCTGATATTATTGAAAAGTTTTTCTTTTTCATGCTCAGAAACTTGTAAATTTTGAAAATAAACATCTAGATTAGAAACCCATAACAAGCCTAAAAGGAAAAACAAAGGAAATAAAGAAGAATCTCTAAACTATTTCAAATAATCATGAACTATCCTCAAAAAGAATAACTCTAAGAACCCGCCCGAGTGCCTTTTGCAAGGAATGCCTGGTTATATATCCAAATGCCCGCCTCAACTTATCTTGGTAGTCATTTGCTGAGCCCTCTTCTTTCAGTCACTTATCAGTAAAGTAATTAGCATTCCGATACATATATTATCTTAAATATGGTGGACGAGTAATAAACTTCCGTAACATCCCCTTACCCGCCTTTTTGCAGTGATGCCTGCTGCTTGGGGAGAACCTGGTCAGCTTGTGAAAAATGAAATATCTGCTGTAGCTTGGTCATAAAAAAATTCACTCTTTTCACCCTGTGGTGGACTAGAATATCCCTGCCTTTTGAAGATTTTCCAAAGTCACTAACCACTAAGGCTGCCAGGTAGGCTACAACTGCGAATGGAAGTGAATTTTGGTCATTTTTTAGGACAAATAAATTCTCAATCAAGGGACAAAGTCAATAAGCGAAAGCAGCATTAGTATACTGCATACATATCCGGTAGTAGAAGCCCTTGGAGTAAGTAGTAAAAAACAATGTAGTTGTTCAATATTTGATAGCTTTGGTACCAGGGGAGCTCCTTTTCTACTATTTTGAGATCGGGCTTAACCTATATCTGCATTAGATGCTTCCGCGGGCGAGGATACTTTGTCACTATGTAGGGGACTGAGAAAGCATTTTAGCGATGTGAGTGTCATTCTGGCATTCAAGTGACAGAAAGCATCCAGGTTTCTGTCACCTTTATTCACCCTTCTTCCTTTAGCTCTATTCACAGTGTCTAGAAACATAGTTTCTTTACTGGATCGGTCATTGGTTACAAAGGAACTAGCAAACGCATTCCTGAGTATACCCCTATCAATATCGTTGTTTTTTAGAATTCAATAGAAAAATCTACTACACATTGTGTTTTGGTTGAGTTCGTTGAACCTCGTGGATATATTCTTTACTGCATGCACATGACCCAGCGAGTAACTACGGCACGTTACGAGCGAGCCAGGGTCTTAAAGCTTCGTTATCTGTTTATGTTTCCCTTTTCTCTTCCATGGATTCTATCCCAGCTCGGAATAGCTTTCATCGAATCACTTTTTGGCTGCAAGAAAGAGCCTTGCAACCGCCAACGGTTACATGACATGACGACATCCAAAGGGACTAGAGTTTTGAATTCAGGTTGATGGGGAGTATACTCATTGACACAGCTCAGCAGACATCTTGTACAAAACTTCGAATCAATAGATGAGAAAATCGTGCACGATTACCTCAACTCGAGGGAATTGAATCACTATATCAACAATCCTTACTACTAAAGTTACAGTGGAATTAATATGAAAGAAAAGTTTTTAATAAAAGGTGAACAAAACAAAACTTATTCAATTGCAACGATTACCATCCATATTGGATTGCAAGTACTTTTTCAGTCAGGTCTGCAGTACCAATGAACTCGAGTACAACCGTACCAGTACCCAGTCAAGCTTTAATTACTGGATTAGGCAGGCCCAGCTTTCTTTTTTTTTGGTTTAGGACGCTTCGCGCCTTATTTAGTTTAAAATAGAGGGTACATGAATTCTATCGGGGCATATTCTTACAACCAAGGAGGCGTGAATTCCTAATTTGTTTCTATTTGGAGTAGGGAAGAAGGATTAAATGAGTTGGGGACGAGTTAATTACTAGTTGGGCTGCCGTACGAGTTAATGGAGAAAATACACTCTTAACAAATAAAGACGTACAGTTGAAAGGAGAAAATGTTTTCTATAAAGAGTACTTGTAATTAATGAGGCTATTGTGGAACCCAAACCTCAATAAATTTGCAAAGATAAAAATCAACTTCCATGCTTACCTGCCAGAAGGTTAGTGGCTTTGTACTAGCGTTATATATGTAAGATCGGTATTTGTGCATAAATCAAGCTCAATTCTGTCATCAAATAGCCTAAAATTTATAAGGATCGTAGTGGGGTTTCTGTTCAGCGTGAGCCTCCTAGCATTTTTTTATTGTATGTCCGATTGTCGTGGTCTGTTGACTATTAACTATTATCTTGATCAGTTAGATGCATCTCCAATGGCATACTGTAAATTAATGTATGGGTTAAAAGTCTAGATTTGCACATTGTACAAAACATTACTTTCTATCATAGATGAGGAGTTCACTATGCTTCATTAATCAATCGGTGTGTACAAGATACATTTTACAATAATAAGAAAATGACAGAGAAAGTGAAACGGATAAAAGTAATTAAATAAACAAGTTATATACAACTACAAATTCGAAACATTATTGGAACCCAAGGATATATATCCCTATCTATCTAAAATCTTCCAAATCCCTTTTAAATAACTACACTTATAATCACAAATCGCATGAGACACGTGTTATTTACTAGCATACTCATAAGTCATATCGGAATCCATAACAATCTGTTTCATCAACTAGTATTCCTTTTTTGAGTTAAAAAGTAACTCGTACAAATAACCATATCTTTTCAGTATTGCATGCATACTCATATAGGTTTGTTCGATTTTGTAAACAGCATGTGATATTTCCCTCCCTCCAATTATGAACTTGAGCTCCTATATATGCATGTCATGGTGCAAGAAAAGCAGAGGTTAGAACAGTTGGAGATCAGTACAATCATAAACGATGGTTTTAATTAGATATTGACAGTGAAATTAACATGATTAAATTTTAGTTAGTCAGGAGCAACATTCAAAGATTTAACTTCAATTTTATGAGCACAACTATTGAACATGTTGGAGATAGTATCAACTACCGACAAACATGAACCAGTAAGTTTGAAGAGACTAGAATTCAGATGAAGGAAGTCCAATACAAAAATGTATTATGTATACTTATGGAAACAATCAAGCTAAATTAGTTCAGCCTTCTATTATATAGATTATAACATGATTACCACCATATAAATTTACTGACAATATATGTGTTTTATTTCGTAAACTCGAAGAAATAATTCGGTTGTCACAGAAAGTATCCTACAAGTGTATTGTGCTTGTTTAAATTTATCATCCCATCTGGTGTCCTTTTCTTTTTTTTCCCTTTTTGCTTTTTTCCAATATAGAAATATCCGTTCAATCCAGCATCCGTTACCTAATATGGAATGATTTGTCACACACACACCCCACTGCATATATAGAGCAGTTGGTAGTGTATTTTTTTTCTTTAAAAAAACGCAAATTTTAGTGTATTTGTAGTTATTTTTAGTGAAAATAAGTTTTTAATGATATTTTAGTGAATTTTAACGGATTTGTGTTCGGATTTAATCTTAATCTCTGCATCCGAATTTAAAAAGTCTTTGAATCCGTTCATGTGTGTAAGTGTGGCTCACAGACAATGAATAAAAAAATGATTCATCACACCCAAAATGTATTTCAAAGTGCATAAAAATGACCCAGATAAAACCTAATAAGAAATCACATATTTAACATATGCAAAACTAATATACGCTAATCCATCTGTCACTCCGCCGCACATGACCAAAACCTAATAGGCTTTGCAAGATGCGGTATAGAAAACCCTTCACATCGATCTCTTGATCTATTGATCAACTGCCTCCAATTTTTTTACTCATTCCTTTTCTCACCTCCATGTTTTTTTTTTAATTTGACAAGATATTGGCTGTCTCGTCAAAATGGCGACTCCAAGCAGTGCTATTGCAACAGCTTATATCGGAAATTGTCAAATGCTCTTTTTACTGATTATTGTTCTGTTTGAACGGCTTAGGAAAAAGATGATTGTGAGGATAAAGATCCCTCCTGATAAGGTAAAAACAAGTTTTATTGATTAATATTTAGGAAAATGTTTCGTCGATTTCAAATTCGATACCGTCATCGATATCCACTGGACACGTCCAGTTGAGTTCTAACGAAAATTTGTTTTACTTATGATGCATATTGTTTTCGTTATTATGAATGTTGTTTTTGTTATTGCACATCTAATAACATGCATAACAGTCAAATACTTATGATTTATATGCTAAGTTCATTATGTTTTTTTTGTTATACTTATGATTTATTATGAAAATTTGTTTTACTTATGATGCATATTGTTTTCGTTATTATGCATTTTGTTTTAGTTATTGTGCATCTAATAACATGCATAACAGTCAAATACTTATGATTTATATGCTAAGTTCATTATATTATTTTGTTATACTTATGATTTATTATGTTTTTGTTATTATGCATGATGTTTTTGTTATTATGCATGTTATTTGTATTATTTTGCATGTTATTTACTTGTATAATAACAAAAAATAACATGCACAATAACAAAAACAACATGCATAATAACTAGAACAATTTTTTCAAAATAAATGCAACTGGATTTGTCCAGTCCGCATCGATGAACGTAGCGATCCGCGTCGGTGAGCGTAGCGACATTCGTTTTCAGTGAAGCGTCCGATCAATTATATGCATAATAACAAAAATAATATGCATAATACAAAAAACAACATGCATCATAAAAAAACAATATGCAAATTGAATTCAACTGGATCTGTCCTGTTGGTATCAATGGAGGTATCAATGAAGGTATCGATATAACTAGATGCAAGTCAATTGAACAAGTGTCATTATAAAAAATTTATATAAAAACAAATAAACCAACTCATCAAATAAATAATAAAAAGAAGTTTTTCCAATTTATAAAAGATTCGAAACCATGAATTTTTTTAACTTAAATAAATAAAAAATTCAATAATTCATGTCATAATAGTTCACATAAAAAAATAACTAAGTAGAATAGTAGTTAAAATTAAAGAAATAAAACGAATTATTAATATTTATAATTTATACATGGATCTGTCATCCTAAATAAATTGGGTGTTGGGTCATCTAATCTCAGGTCTCTGACTTGTTATGTTCGGATCAAGTCGGGTCGAGTATTGGGTCAACTGGTGTCGGGTCATGTGATCTCGGGTCATTTCGGATTTCGAGTCATGTCGGTCCAGGTCGAGTCGGGTATCGGGTCATCTGATCTCGAGTCTTTTCGGGCTTCGGGTCGAGTCGGGTATCGGTGATTTGATGTCGGGTCTTTTCGGATTTCGGGTCATATCAAATCAGGTCGGGTCGAGTATCGGGTTATTTGATGTCGGGTCTTTTCGGATTTCGAGTCATATCAAATTATGTCGGATCGAGTATCGGATCATTTAATGTCAGATTATTTTTGAGTTTCGAATCATATCGAGCTACTTCAGATCGGACGAGTTTGTCGGATCGGATCGTGTTCTGCCACCTCTATAAAAACCCTTCACATCGATCTCGATCGATTGATTAGCCGCCTCCAATTTTTTTACTCATTCCCATACTTTCCTTATTCCACCTCACATGCTTCTTCTTATTGTTAATTCATCAAGAAATTGGCCGTCTCGTCCACATGACGACTCTAAAGCGTGCAAATGCAACGAATTTTGTTGAAAATTGTCGAATGCTTCTTTTACCGATTATAATTTCGTTTGGACGGCTTAGGAAAAACTATGATTGTGGGAATAAAAATGCCTCCAGATAAGGTAAAAACAATATTTCTTGATTAATAATTAATTATTTTTTTAATTTGTTTGTTACAACTAAAAATTAGTAAGGATTCTAATTATAAACGAATCTTGGTTTAGTTGAGATATTGGCATCATTGTGTAATATCATCTAATGGAGGTAAAATACTTCTAGTTCTAGATATGCAACTAATCCGAGATAAAGAAACTATAATTCCTTGATCAGCTTCGATTTTTTTTTTTTTGGATTTTTCCCTTGTTTTCTTCTCTGTATTTTCATCTGTGTCTTCAATAAATTGATAGAACTTGACAAATAAAAGAACAATTGAGTAATTGTGAGCAATTTGTTACAGTCAGGGAAATAGTTTCTGTACATTATTTTCGAAGGTAAAGCCCAATGGGAAGATATCAAGCCTAGAACCAAATAGTTATAAAATAAATAAAAGCATAAACCTACTCACAGATGTCATCTAATCTATGGGTCTTTTCAAAATTATATTCTTACTGCATGAGTAGATTTTGTGAGTTGTGACTTGTGACCATGACAAATTAACAAAATTTGTCACATATGCAATTACAACCCCACCAAAAAGTATGCCAGGTCATGGTAAGACTATCAAAACTGTGTGCGCTCCCCACTGTTTGTAGACTATAATCTATCTAAAGTATCTAATCAACCCGAACATTTATGCTAAAAAAGTTAGTATTGTGGACAGTAGAAATGAGAACTAAGATATGCCAAGTATTGCAGACAGTAAACATTGGTATCCCAAAAATTAAGATGTTATTTTTTTTTTCCAAAAAGAATGTTAAAATGTTTTTTTTGGATTCCAGGACAATGTTTTGACAGTTTGAAGTATTTTTTGTTTTTGTTCTTTTAGATTCTCATTTAGCCATCTCCCAAACCAGAAGTAAATTTTGGTACAATGTATCCTCTTAAATTGGTCCTCCTTTTTCCTCTAAAGAAAAAAGAAGATTAGGTTTAATTTAATAATTCTAGCATAAATGTCAACCAGACCTATATCCTTACTGAACAATGAACCTCAGCCTGGCTGTTGCTGGTGTTGCACGATTTGACAGATACCAGACCCAAGCCAACCTGACCTCTGGCAATTACATTCCTATTTGGTTAATCTCAAATTTGTCAAACGGGATTGAATGGATGCATGCATTGATCAGTGAATCACTGATTTGATCAAGTACGACAGAAAAAATCTAAACAAATAAAAAAATAAAATGGAAAGCATTGAAGGCGTTGAAGAGCAGCACACCTCGGTACAAGAAGGTCGTTTCGATGCATGTCCTTATATCGGTACCGTATCAGTCTCTCCCCTTTCTTGCTCTCTCCTTTATCTTTCTTCTCTCTGACCCAAATTCCGATTGCATTTGCTTAGACTAGAGGCCATCATATCTCTCTCTTCCATTCTCTCTCCTTGTTTGTCTTCTTCCTCTCATTGCCTCCTCTGCACCTCCTCGGTACCAATTGAGGAGTTGAGGAATTTTCATCATTTTGGTTCTCAATTTTATCAATAATACTATCAGAAATTCTATCTCTACATCCTTCTTCCTCTTTCCAGGACCTAAAAGCTGTGCTTTGTATACTTGAAAGCCTCTTAAATTGAACAGTTACTAGTTGATTTGTGGGGAAATAACTAGGTGAATAGAACTGCAAGGGGGGAAATTAGGGTTTTGGTTGACAATGTCAGTTGAGGAAAACAATTTTAGTGGTGATATGTTAGAAGAGAAGTTGATCACATACAAAAGGAGAAGGGTTTACAATGAAAATCCTAATCCACAGGAAATGGTAAAGCTGTTTATTCAATTTGCTCATCTTCTATTGCATGCATGTTGAGTTGCTAAGAATCTTTTGGTAGGATTTTAGATAGGTTCATATCCTGCTTTCAGTTTGAGGTTATTTCTAACAATTGCTGGTAATCCTGGAAACCTTTCCTTAATAGTTGTTGGTGTATAAAATTCAACAGAGATGGAAGAAATAAAAAAATCTCAAAGAAGAAGAAGGAAAACATATGGATCTGTAGTGAGTCTGCCTGGTACTGTACAGTGATCCAAGGAGACCAAACACGACCAAATTACCCAAAAGAAAAGTTACTGATCTGTATAACGTCTTCCTAGTACTGAAATGTGATCAAGTTGCATCTTTCCTAAAAGAATTCAAGAATATCCTTCTTCAGATCTGGTACCATATGGATTGAGAGCAGGACCTGTATGGCTAGGTTTTCTAACCACTTTTGGTTCTAGTGCCGGTAAACCTAGAAACCCTCCTCAATTCTTAGTGTTGCATAAAAACCAACATAGACAAAACCAAAAACATAAAAAAAGGTAAAGCTTAATGATCTGTTGTAGTCTGCCTGTACTGTACTGTTATCTGAGGAAACTAAACATGACCAAATTACCCAAAAGAAAAAGTTAATGATCTGTAGTGAGTCTGCCTGGTACTAAACTGTGATCCAAAGTAACATCTTTCCTAAGAAAATCAAGATTTTCTTTCTTGAGTTCTGGTACCATATGAATTGGGACCAGTACCTGTATGGCTTGGGTTTTCTAATTGTTGCTGGTTGCAGTGCTGGCAAACCCAAAAACGCTTCTCAATTGTTGGTGTTACATTAAGCCAACAGAGACAAAAGAAAGCAACCCCCCCCCCACCCCACCCACAAAAAAAAAAGAAAGAAAAAGGAAATTTTTAGTGATCTGTTGTCTGCATGTACTTTGATCCAAGGAGACCAAATTACCCAAAAGAAAAGGAGAAGTTTGTCTGCGTGTACTTTGATCTGTGGTGAATCTGCCTGGTACCAAACTGTGATCCAAGTTTGCATCCTTCCTAAAAAAATTCAAGAATTTTTTTCTCGAGTTTTGGTACCATGTGAAATGGGACCAGTATGGTATGGCTATGGTTTTCAGTCTAACTCTCTGTTTGCCTTTTAGCTTTAGATGATTTGATTTTCCTTTTTATTTTGATTACAACAGGGTACTAGTCATACAAAGCGAAAAAGGAAGACTAGAGAGAGGGACATTGGCTGGCACCATGGCGAAATGTTGAATGGCATAAAGCAGCACTGGCGCTGCAACTACTGTGGCATGACGCGCCATGGTGGTGGAGTTACTCGACTGAAGCTGCACCTAGTTGGTCACAAGGATGTTCTCAAGTGCCCAAATGTACCAGATCAGGTTGCAGAGGAGATAGCAAGGCATCTGTTCCTCAAGGAGAAAGAGATGCCTCTTTTAAATCTGAACTGGTATGGAAAGAAGAGGAGAAAAACAGTTAGGAGGGTCGGACCTGCTCATCTGTTTGAGCAGCAGGAAGAGATAGTGGAGGTTGATGCAATGGATTCAGATGCATCACAATCTGCGAGGGATGAAACTGAGGTATGTATTTTTTATGGCAGAAACTTGCCGACTAATACTTGTGCAATGTTGCTATGTATTGGTAATTGGAATTTTTTGATATAATACTGGATTCCTAAATGAGCCATAGTAACGGACTGGAACCTCCTTTGAACACACACGAAGGCAAAAAGAACGGTGAAAGGTTCTATACTGATACATTGATAGGTATTGGTGCTGTACCTGTCTATTTATGACAGATACATACTGTCTATTTTCGTTTGTTAACTATGTTTGGTCACAGTCAATTTCACATGCTTAGCAAACCGTCCATCGTTCAGAAGTTTCAATACATATGATGTCATGGAAATATAGAATTAGATAACTTATTTTTATGGACATTGTGCAGATGGATCTTGATGACCAGAGACATGAAAAAACTAACTCTGAGGTAATACTTTTGATATGGGAATATTTTCACATTGGTACTGGTACTGATATGTCTAATATCACCCCACTAGTATGTTCTTTTTTCTGGTTCATAACCATTAATTCTTGTACTTGCGCCCATGTTTCACCTGGAAATCACTATTTGGTACCCTAGGTTGGACCAAAAAATGAAAAAGGAACACTCTGCAAAACAAATAATATGAAAACTACCTTGTTCTCAAATATACCTGAGAATAGATGCATTTCCATTATTCATCACCTGACATAATCCTGTTTGCAAAATGTACCCAGTCACAACACTTCCATAATTATTGACAAAGCACGAATCAAAATCAAGCATATGAATTTATATTAGTTCCTCAATTTACAATTTAATTAAGCTACTAGGATTTTGAAAGTTGAGGTTAATTGACTGCATGTTATTTACAAAATTTGTTTGATGGATGCTAATGACAACATGATAGAACAACAAAGCTTGATTTTGATTCGTTCTTGCTCAAGGAGAAAAAAATTCACGAGGGCAAGGCTGTCAATAATTAATCGAAGAGTTGTGACCTGGTACATTTAACAAATAGTAATATGGTATCTATAGTAATAGTAGTAAAAATACAAAATGAAACCCAATCGGAGTAATGAAAAATCAATGTAAATAACAGTAATTAACAAATAGTAATATGGTATCTATAATAATAGTAGTAAAAATAGTAGTAGTAATAATAGTAGTAGTAATAATAATGATAATAATAATAAGAACTATGCTATAAATCATAAGAGTCTAAATTAGCTTCTTACGTTCTAATTTTGGACTAAAGCCGTACAACTATATATCTCTAAATTCTAATGACAACATGACAGCGTTTAGATCTATTTTCTAGTTGCAACAAAAAAAATACAAAATTAACTTCTGTTGCCATGAACAGATACTGAAGCATCCAGATGAAATCATGCATGAATCCAACAAAGAATCCAAAAAAGATATGCTTGCTGGGACAAACGACCAGGATGAAATCCATGCTCAGGTTGGCAATAATGCAGAGGACTCAAGAAATGGAGATCACTGGAAAAGACAGAAGCATATCCTGGAAAGCATGCTTTCGTTGCCCAACGGAAATAAACACAGAGATAATAATGAGATAGAAAACAGTATTGGTTCTCTTGAGGTCCATGGCTGTATTCGTGAGGCACTCTCTCTACTTCAAGCTCATAACACTTCACAGGTAATTGTGTTTTACCTTAAGAAGCGAATTCATTCGCACACAGCTGCTAAAGTTCTTAATTTTGCAGAAAGACAAATCTAAAAATGAAAGAAACTTTTTAGAGAAGTTTTTGACAATCACCAAAATGTCTCCGAGTTGTGTCAACCTTGGGTACTTGTCTCTATCTCGGTCAGGAATACAGGTTTATAGTTAAAATGTTCAAATCAGTATCAAGGAATGTTGTTTCAAACTGACAGAAATTATTGACAAACTTCGGGTACCACGAGCAACATACTCCCAAAGTGTAGGCTTTGCACTATATCTGCCTAATTGAAGAACTTGTGCTTATTTCCAAAAATAGTATCGGTACCTTAAGCTAGAGCAGTACTTAAACAAACAAAGAACATTTTGGATGCATGTTGGTTTATTTACTAAACAGTTATCTAGTATGTAAGGTTCTATTACATCTCTGCAGGGATTCACAGTTAACTCCAACATCTCTAACAAAAAAAAAGAAAAATATCTTGAACTTCAGGAAAATGTACAATATCAGCACAAAATGCACAACCCTAAGTCATAGCAAGTACAATTGCATAGATCTTAATCAAACCTCTTTAAAAACCCAATTTATCCACATATTAGCTCAGACCGTAATATGGGTTGGTTCATACCATGATTTCCAGCCTATTTATACTAGGATCCAGTCTTATTAGTGGAATATTCACTTGAAGCTAACAAATTAAACATCCATACTGTGGTGATTATGTTTTAGTTATCCTTTAATTTCTGATATTATGTAGGTTGCGATGGGAGAAAATGTTGTGAAGTGCCAGGATGCCTTTGTCAGTGTATTAAATTCTGACAAATTTGCCCTTCTATGTGATTTACTTCGTAACAATTTTCGAGATGAAAAATCAGCTGGGAGAAACTATATTGATTTTGGTGAAATTGATGCTAAGATGAAGAATGGAGATTATGAGAAGTCACCTCAGCTATTCAGTAATGACATAATGAAGGTATTCATTCTACCGAGTTAATTATTGTCAAACATCAACATGGTACGTTGCCTAAACTGACTATTATAGTGTTTGTTTTCATCTTTCGTAGAAAACATCCTCATAGTACCTGATATTTTTTTCAAAGGCATTGATTCTCTTTATTTATTTATTTTACTTTTTGCTGATAGGTATGGAAACGCTTGGAAAATGTTGGTCAAGAAATGGTGAATCTGGCAGCTAATCTTTCAAGCATTTCAAGAGTTAATATTGAAAATAAGGTATTATCTTTATCTGTACTCAACCATAAAATTGGTATATTTTACTTGATTACAATATAGACACTTCCTTGTATCATACCATTTTTGCATCGCCTTACTTCCCTAATCAGTTCCATCGGGAAAAAAACTATTAACACCAGTAATGTCCTACTACACTTAAATATCTAAGAATATATTATATACTTCTTTTTTGTTTTGTGGTAAATGTTTTGTGTGTTTTATTGTCGTTGTTGTCAAAGTTTCAATAGAAGCATTAATATTTTATGAAGATTGTTGCTTGCATTTTATAACGTCTTCTTAATAGAATGAATATAGATCCTTATTATCTTTCTGTATGAAGACTATAAAATTTCATTACATTAAAAATATTATTCTCATCTTTTTCTCACTACGAGTGAATGTTGTAGGTTGGAATTCATGTACCAGACTTGAATGAATCAATCGACCCATACCAAGCTAGCTACTGCAATCACTGCCGATATGAGATAACCAACAACTGGGGCCTCGTCAGTTGCAAAGGCTGCGACATATCATACCACACATCATGCATCAACCCTGTAATTCATGACTCAACTAGCTCATGGTATTGTTCGGCTTGTATCGGAAAGACGCCTGGGGTGCCCATTACCATTTGTACAGATGAAACTGACTCTGACAAGGAGGGCAATGCCGAAACAGTTCAGCCATGCATCACATCAATGTATAGGCTGTGCAAGATATGTGGGACCCGAGCAGATGGAGAGAGGGAATTTGTAGTCTGCAGCCACCCCGAATGCCCTTACAAGTACTATCACACAGCATGTTTGAAGAAAAGCCGAGTCTGTATCAGTATGCTAGAAGACAGCACCTGTTGGTTTTGTCCCTCTTGTCTATGCCAAGTATGCCGGGATAATAAAGATGATCCTTTACTTGTGCTGTGTGACGGGTGTGATGGGGCATATCACATTTACTGTATGGACCCGCCTTGTGACTCGATACCTGAAGGGAAATGGTACTGTAGTAAGTGCAGCAAGAAGAGGAGAAGGAAGAGAGGGAAAACAGTGATTGATATGCAGAGTCTGAGCTCGAGGAGCTCGAGGCCGTCCAAGAAGAACGGTGTTGCGTCAAATCTTCAAGTTAACAATGGCACTAAGAATGAAGATAAGAAACAGGCACATCGATCCATGGATTTGCTCATGACTGCAATTGACACCGTAAATGCTCAAGAATAGGTGCCTAAGGAGGCAGTATATTGATAGCGGTTAGTAAATTTGAAAAAGCAAAAACAAAAAATGAAACTTAAAAAGGCAAATAAATAGAGAGAGAACTGACTATAGAAGTAAAGGAGGTAAAATCATGTTGGTGTAGAGAGAGGCTAAACCTTTTGTTGTCAAGTTATTGCTGCAGAGTTTGATACTGTAAATTGTATTTGAATACTGTTTTGGATGAAAATGAGAAATTAGCAGTGCTTCTGCTTCAAAATAAAATTTCCGATGTTTAATTCTTTATTTTTATAGGAACATGACTCGACATGCTTGGTAAATTTTCGGATATAAGTGCAGCACGAGCAAGAATCTCAAACGAAACGAAAAGTTTCTACTCCAAAGTCTCTATAGTTGGAATAATTAAGGTTTTTAATCAACATAAATCCAAAGATGACAAAAAAGAAAATTGCCAGCTCTTCGTGGTTAAACCTTGCCTTTGTTAATTCCCCAGCAACTTAAGAAACAATTAATCATTCGAATAGAAAGAGTAAAACACTACCGTTAAATACCTCAGTCTCATACTACCTGTTTGTTTCACAATTCAGTTCAATCCAATGACACAGTCCCTATTTATCAGTAATGTCTGTATTTAGAGCTGTCAACGAATTGTGTTTTTGTGTTTCGTTTCGTCATGATGCAACGTTAAACGCAATGAATTTTTATTGTGTTCATTAAACGCAATGTAAGACAAATGATTTTTGTTTCGTTTAATTAAACACAACGTAAACGCAAGTAATTCGTTATGTTTCATTTTAAACATTTCTTACGTCATATTTATATAAACTATATAAAATCATATAAAATCATGTTTATATAAGTTAGTAAATCATCACATATTCACATTTCTTAAGCGTTATGAAAAGTTATGAAATAAAAACAATTAAAATATCGATCTTTCTGAGAAGTGATGTTACAAGTTAGTAATTAAATAATACTGATATAGTGACTTCTAGATTTATAAAGCCTTTTCAGTTCATTATAGACTTTATAATGCCTTTTCGTTTCGCCTCCTTCTAGAATACTCCTCGTCTCCTTCGTCGTCTCTTCTTCTTGAGGACCTTTATGCACCATTTTTTCCTCTCTTCTCTCAATAATTTCATCTTCCATTTTTCTTAAGTTTTCTCTTAAGATTGCTTAACAACGCTAAATGCATTTCAATGTTCAATGTTCATTAGTCCAAAATAATTTAAATGCAACGTTCAATGTTCATTTTTACTTATTAGTTCAAAATTGAAAATGATGCAATTAGTTCACAATTAGTTCACTGATCAATATTGAAACAATTACACTCTTAATTTATTCACTGATCACTTTCATTATTCAATTAAATTTAATTTTTGGGTGTTAGGATTTAGGTTATAATCACTTATGAGTTGGTTTAGGATTTAGAGATTAGAGTTTAGGGTATAATCACTTTTGTGTTCACTGTCCTATAGTAATAGATTGACTAATTATAATAATTTGTTCACTGATCGCTTTTACTTTCTTTAGCAATACGAAAAAAGATGGATCCATTAGAGAAAGTTAGGCAAGTGGTCCAAATTCTTCTAAGGGAGATTCATCACTATAATTTTGTGTATCATTCTCTCCAATCTGTGACAAAGGACTTAGATTGGTTAACATCAGCTAGGCTTGTCCAGGCCAAGGACCTCAAGGAAAAAGGACCAGCGCATGGCAATAAGAAGAGGAAAAGGTGCAAGGACAAGGGTAGGGAAAGGACAAGAGGAAAATATGGGACTCTCCATTTGAGTCATCTGACTCCCCATCTGATAGTAAGAACTAAGAAGTTTCTTTATTTATTAATGAATATGTTGATGGAAAATGATGATTTAATATGAATTCTTTGTATGAAAGATTTAATATGAAAGGTTGAAATATGTTAATTATAAAAAAAAAATACAATTTCTGAATGATGATGTGGACCAGTAAGAACTAAGAACATCCTTTATTTATTTCAGCCTCATCAGGTTAATTAGATTCAGGTGCGTTGGCATTGGAAGATGATTGAGATAGTGAAGAACATGTCTTTGAGTGGAGAAAGCGATAAGAGTGGAACCGAAGTTCTAATTGAGGGAGGACCAAGGTTGTCACTTATTTCTATATGTTGGATTTAATTTTGGTGCAATTCAATTTTAGGGTATGAGCCAATTATCAATATTCCTAAATTACGACAAACAATTGCAAACAATTCAATTACCTTCGTGCTACATGTTTGAAATACAAAAGATAGCGGAAACAGTACTTACCTTCCACCCCTACGGTCTCCCTTGTACATTTGTTCTTTCAACGAAGTCATTCTACCGATGGAAGTGCGGAAACTTGACGTGGTGCACTAGCGACCTTATCCACGCAAATCTCGGTGCTTATCTTTTCTCCAAAGTCACGAACGAACTCATGGAGTGTTATTCTTTTAATGGAGTAAGAATAGTGGCTATGCACAACACATGTGCTCCTGTCAATAACTGATCATTAACCTTAATGCATGGATGGAGACCCAGCGCTATTTATAGAGGTGTTAACGTATCTTAGAAAGATACAGAATTAATTATCAAATATTCATAGAATATATGAAATTATATTCTCTCCAATTCTTTTCCAAATTCTCTTATTTACTTTTGTAAACAATTTCACGGAATTTGGTATAAAACCTAAAATATCCAATCAGAAAGATAACGGTAAATTTAGGCAGTCAAAACCTACCTTGAAATAGGTCTCTTGCGGTCGCAATTGACTTGGCATTTCTAGACTTGTCAGGTTTCTGCCAGATCTCTTGCAACCACAATGGAGGTTGTTGCTACCGCAATCAATCTGCTGAAATTCAGCAGATTTGTTGTCAAATCTCTCATATTTCATTGCGGTCGCAAAGGATCTTATTGCGACCGTAATAGACTTGCGTTTGTGCTGTTTTGCTTGGGTTTTGATCTAATTTAAGTTGGTTTTAGTCCAAATAATATTTCAGACTTTACATTAACACCAATATATATATAATTAATCATAATTGGTCCATTAACAATTATAATTAATTTACTTAAATTTTATATGCATTTGTGCCCAAAAGCTTAGCGAAATACGTATAATGCTATTGTATATCAGTTAATCACATTATTTGGTATATACATATATTAATCCTCGTAATATTAGAAGACAATATGTGACATGTAGTAATCATATAACACGTAATTCAAACTTTATTTATTAGAATTGACGTCTCAATTCTAACAGTATAGGATTTTGACTCCTGACTTTTGATTTTGTTGGTATATGGACATAGGATTTATGCAGGAGCTTTTTGTTTGTCTAAATCCTGATTTTGTGAAATACATTTTTTTGTGTGGAGGAAGTTGGTGAAAGATAATTAATTTTAATGTTATGTACTTCATTACTTATGTTTTAATTTTTTATTTTAAATTTGACTATAATATTGATGTGGGTTTGCATGTGATTTTTTCTATTTTTATAGGTTTTTTTCATAATTTTTTGACTCTGTTGACCGTTAGTTGCCACGTTAAACGTTCAAAAAATTGAATGTTTTTAATTTTCTTAAGTTTAACTAAACGTAAACACAAGAAAAATTCTAACGTTATTAAAAATAATGTCAGATACAACATAAAATTTTTAAACGGAAGGATATTCGTTGATTGTAAGAAATGGGCTTGGGCTCCACGGATCTTCATGCATTTCATACATTAAACTTTTTTGTTTGTAAGAGAAAATCTTGGGATACCCATAGTTTCGTTTCCGAGTCGAATATATCCAGCGGCAGTCAATGGTTTGCACGCTCCGTTCTACGTTCGATATTTTGTACCCATTTCTGTGTATTTTTTTTGTCTTTAACATTTTTAGCACTTAGGACGCTGATACAGTGCTTTAGGTTTTGCCTTTCATTTCTCTCGCTGGTACTGACGCGTGAGTTTCATGCTTTGACCCCACTTTGACTTTAGGAGACTACGTTTTTTGAGACATCTCAGAAACAGAATACGAGACAGTAATGCTTTATCCTTAAACTTACCAGCCTAACTTGTGTAGCCTAGTATGTAACAAATGTTTGGAGAGTGCGGCAATTTGATGTTTGGACCAATTGATAAGCGCAATAAACAACATTTCTTAACATATAAAAAATAAGGATTTAGTAACCAAAATATTCCATTATAAACATAAATTTAATATATTTTTCACCGTAAAAAATTTCCATGTGAAATAACAAATTTAAATTTCAGTTAATTAATCTTTATTTTCATGTGCTTCATGTAAACTTCATAAGAAACAAAATCAATATTAGTAAATAGATCATATAGTATGTACAGGAGAGAGATTGAGGCATATACATAGAATTATTTGTTAGCATACGGCATACGGCATACGCATACATTATGACAAGATGATGGCTGGCACATACCTTCTTTCAATGGAATTATACAAAATTTGCGAAATTAAATTATCCAATATTAATATAAATTTGGTGACTTGTAAATTATGACGGATATTAGTAGATTAAGAAGCATCATAATTTGATTTGTATGATTTTGATCGAACATGAAAACCAATCCAAGGTGCATCTGTTAGTTTGTCGGCTCACACAGCTCATTCCAAGAAAACGATCAACATCATCATGCCAAACTTGTGCAGTCCTTTTCTGTGGAAAAAGGTCAAGCAGCTTGTCGTTTGAGTTCCTTGTTTCTCTATGCTTCTTTTCTGTGTGATATTTTGTGCCATACATAGGCAAACAGATATAAATATATGAATAAAAAAGAAAAAACAGATTTAAATATGCCATCAAAAAACGGTTTTGAACATATATTTTTTTTATAGAATTTGTATGCAAGAAAACAAAAAGTTGTTAACTATTATGTGAAAAAAAATTGTCCACCGCAAGATTAATATTGTTTCGCTTTTCAAAATGTCTATAAGTATATATATTTCTCGTTTTAAATCAGAGGCAGGACTATAATACAGGATGCAGATTAGGTGACGCAAACCAAAAAAATATTCAATTCACAGATTGTGATTCTGAAATGATTTGATGGATTTTATCAAAATTTATCTCCAAGATCATTTTGCGTGCACACTAAATTATCTACATTATTTTCTATATTTCATGTCTTTTATTTATTTAGCATTTAATTATCATATCTTTCAATTATTTCTTTCAGTTATTGCTTACTTTGGGACCAATGCACTTGTCACCTATATAAAGACCCTAGTCATTTGTATCAATCATGTTATGTCATGTCCTAATTAATGAAATTTTGTTTGTGAGAGAATTTCGAGAATTCGCCCCTTTGTTACTTAGCTTGTTACTTTCATTTGTTGTTATATTTCGCTAAATTAGTTATTACAATCCGTCCTCGCGAAATTGTGATTTGAGACGCGAGATTGCATTACTGGGGTAAGATTATCTTTTAGGATTGCACATAAATTTAAAATTATTTCAAGTATCAAGTATATTCCCGTATTTTTTTAAAAGAATATAGTAATACAGATATAATTTGAATTGTTTTTGTAAAGAGGGGCGGCAACCCTGGTACAACGTGGCTTCGCCTATTTTTTAAGTGCAATAACTTATCCAACATATAATATTAACTATGTGAGATTGTGGTATTCTACAAAACATCGAATAAGTGATACTTCGTTTTTGTATTTACAAATTTAAAGTTAAAATGACTAGTCAAAATTGTTGAATTTGTCATCATAAAATCTTTCTAGATACTAATTTATATTTTTCAGATTATTTTTACTATATTTAGAGAGATAGAAAATTATTCATATCGGATGATTAGATTAACCAATTTTTCGCTTCCTTTAAAAGTAGCAAAAATATTTAAAAAAATGCACAATTCGGTTTCCAAGAATATTTTAATATGAATATCATGTTAAACTGTTTAGATCGATCATTTAGACTTTGAGTTTGAACACACAAAAGTAAAGTATCACTTGTTTGATACTTTGTAAAGTAACATATCCGCTCAATTAACTAACTAAATAAAGCATATTCATTGTTTTGTACTACTAATTAAATTACTAAAATGTATAACCATCATTCTTGATATAATCCCCTTGAAAAAGACATTAATGACAAATGCCAAGTCGGCAAGTAGATAGAAATGATGGTGGCATTAAAGATAATCCAAATGATCATCATTCCATGCATCCATCCACTTCTACACAAAAAGCCACCACCACACGGATAGTTACAGAGAGGGATAGTATCCAAAAAACACTGTAAGCCCCACAAGCCACAAACAACCATCCAGATCGAAATCACCTCACGTGATTCCAAGCATGGGCCCAATTGGCTGTTTCTGACTCAACCTTGCCAAGCTTGTTTGTTCTCTTTTGTGGAAGCTTTCAGCTGCAGTTCTCTGTCTCTTTGCTACATCCAATACCATACCTGGATGTGATACCTAACCCACCAATGGTTCTTGGATTTTTTTTTTTTTTTTCTGGATCCTTTGCTCCCAAAGCACATGTGGTATTGCCAAAATGAAAGTTAGCTAGTTAATAACAAGGAGGTTCTAGTTCTGTTTACAATGTCCAATATGAACATATACAATTCGGCTTATTTTCAGGTAAGATTGGACATTTCGCAGACATGATGAGTCCGAAAGTTCTAGTAATTCAGGAAATTTTTTTGAGCTATTGAGATTTTTGGAAGACCATAATGAAGATATAAATCGTGTGATTCTTAACAATGCTCCGCAAAACCAGAAGTTGGTTGCATTTGCCATTCAAAAGGATATAGCGAATGTTTATGCAGAAGAAACAATTCAAGAGGTAATTACTGAGCTTGGAGATCATAGATTGTTTTCTTTGATTGTTGATGAGTCGAGGGATGTCTCTGTCAAAGAGCAAATGACAATTGTGATTCGATTTGTGAACAATAGAGCTTTTGTTGTCGAATGATTTCTTGAAATTGTTCATGTTCCTGACACTACATCCCTCCAATTGAAAGCAACGCTTGATAGTTTATTCGGTAAGTACGGTCTAACCATTTTCAAGGTTACGTGGCCAAGGGTATGATGGTGCTAGTAATATGCGAGGAGAGTTCAATGGTCTCAAAACATTGATCTTGCGAGAAAATGAGTCTGCATACTATGTGCATTGTTTTGCACATCAATTTCAATTAACTCTTGTTGCTGTGGTCAAGAATCATAAAAATGCTTGTTTGTTTTTTCAAATGGTTAATGGTATTCGCAATGTTGTTGGTGCATCTTGTAAAAGACTTGATCAATTAAATGAGATGCAAAAAATTAAAATTGTGGAAGCTATTTCAAATGAAGAGATTTCAACCGAAAGAGGTTTAAACCAAGAAATGGGTCTTGCACGTCCATGTGATACCCGATGGATTTCTCATTACAAGACTTTAACTAATTTGCTTAAATTTTTTTCGGTCACAATTGAGGTTCTTGAAATTGTAGAAGAAGATGGGAAAGATCAAGAAAGGCAAGCAGAGGCAAGTGAATACATGGAAGAAATGCGAACTTTTGATTTTGTGTTCATTTGTCATCTCATGCATAAGTCATTAAGTATCACTTATGATTTTTCACAAACCTTGCAACACAAAAGTCAAGATGTGGTGAATGCTATTTGTTTGGTGGGGATCGCTAAGTCTCGGTTGTAAAAATTGAGGGATAGTGGATGAACATCATTATTTTAAGAAGTTTGTGCATTTTGTGAGAAGCACGAGATTGAAATTTCAGATATGGATGGTGTGTGTCATTGTATACGGCTAGTAAGAACAGATGTGACTAATTTACACTATTATCTTGTTGATATATTTTACATTGTTATTGATATGCAATTGCAAGAGCTCAATGGAAGATTCATGGAAACATCTATCGAACTTCTTATGTGCATGTCATGTTTAGATCTAAGTAATTATTTTTCTGTATTTAACATTGACAAGTTGCTTAAATTTGCTCAATTTTATCCTTCGGATTTTAGCGAATGAGAGCTTTCAATTTTGGAAAATCAATTGGAGAATTATCGTTTGAATATGCAAGGTAATACTGATTTTTTTTAGAGGTAAAGGAAATGTATGAACTTTCTCAAAAAGCTCGTGGAAAAGAAAAACACACACTGTTTATTCTTTGGTTTACAGATTACTAACGTTGGCATTTGATATTGCCGGTGACCACCGCTAGTGTTGAAAGAGTATTTTAAGTGATGAATGTGGTGAAAGAAACATCAAGAAATAGAATGAGAGATCAATGACTGAATGATTGTTTGGTGATTTATATTGAGAGAAATTTGTTCAAGGGTGTT